>JASDQU011027441.1:3954-21469 GCA_032191745.1 Picea mariana | reverse complement strand
CCTTTACTCTCTCTTCTTCTTCATGCATTCTCTTCAATTCTTCTGGATTCTTTTCCTTTTATTGTTTCTTCAACAATTATTTTTCCATTTCATATTCTTCTAGATTCTTTAGAAATTCATATGATTTATTTTCCTCTTCCTATTGGCTTAACAATTATTTTATTTCTTGGTGCTCTTTCTATAATTGTTCATTATATTTCTCTTCTTGTTCTTTCTTTATTTTCTCTTCTAGAAATTTTATTCTTTGTTATTCTTCAACTTTCATCCTTTTATCAAGTTTTTCTTGATCATCTTCTTCTTCTTTTTTCCTATACAAATCCTCCTCACATTTTTTAATGATGCTCTTATTCTCAGACTGCCCTGTTCTACTTTTCTCAAATGGCCTAGTTATTGGTCTTTGACTTTAGTTGAATTTCTTCATCTCTCCTAGCCTCCTCTTTCTCACTTTCAGTTGTAACCCCTTGAGTCATAAATTCCATATACTATTCTATAGAAAGGGTTTTGAATATAGTGATCCTAGGATTATCTTTTCTCTCCAAAACTTAAGCCCAATTTTGTGCATCTTCCATAAATTATTCCTCTTCTCATTTTTCATGGGAATAAGGCCAATTGTAAGAAACATGTTTAGCATTATTGAGTACCAAGCCCTTGGGGTCATGTCTTATGAATATTCTTGACTCAAACATGTATTCTAGATGACTCAAAACCTCATTCTTGGCCTATGTGGTGTCCTTAAAAAAATAATATCCAAGTTGGAAACCATAGGGATTGAAAACTATTTTATTATCTTTAATTAGATATCCATTGAAGCCCTGAAGAATGGTATAATAAAAAATATCCCATAACACCACCTTGTCATGTATGTATGCAAGCAAAAGGTGAAGGGTGGTAGTAGGGAAAATCCCCCTATTACTATACCAGGGTCAAAGTACAGGCAGAGCTATGATCTCCCGTAAAATACAATCATATTCTAAACTACCCCAAAAACTCTAAACGGATGAATAGAAAGAGATAAGAAAGTAGGTCAAAAGTAGTACCTTTATATCTAACATTTGATGTAGACCTTCATTGTCTTTGTATCTTCCTGGATATTGGTCTCCTCCCAAAGATGACCTGCAAGAATCTTTAGGAAAGCAATGCTACAAATGTTCTATCTATACTCATTAAGATTAGGGTTAGATATAAACAATTATGAATAAATCAAATGAAAAGAATAAACACATAATATTTGGGACAAGAAAAGGTTGCTTTTATTCAATATGAAGATTAAAAGTTACAACCTTTAGCGGCTGACGCTCTGCGAGCCAGGTCTAGGATCCTCTTAATGTTACTCCAAATGCATCATCCCAAGGCCTTCTCTCACAATCAACTTATCACTTTATGGAAAAGGAAGGGATTGTATAGGAGAAAAGGCTAGAGAGGGAAAAATGAGGCTAAATCTAAGAAAGGGCTACAATATTTGGAATAAGAGGGGGAAGGGATGTTGGCAAAGTTTATATGTTCTAATGCTTGATGATGGAATGGGACCCCAGGACCTCCTTTTGTATGAAAAAATGATAGTTATTTGGTTTGGGGATGGGCTACAATGGGTGAATTGATTATTAAACCCTCGATAGCCCATAAACTCTGTCGAATTCCTTGCAACTTTTTTTTTTTGCAAATTTTTGAGGTAAACGCAGGTTGTTTAGTATGAAATTATCATATGTACACGGGTTTTCTAGTATGCAACTAAAATATGTAATGGGAAGTAGTGCATCATAGCATGTATATGTTCCAAAAAATGGTTTTTTAAAGAGATATCCTCAGCAGTAATTTGGAAAATTGTGCAAGTAGAAAAGCTAATTCCATGTATGCACAAGTACAAAATTTTAAGGATATAACAAATGCCCCCTAATGTGTGAGGTCAGAACAGAAACTAATGGCTGAAATACATTACAATATATTTACCAATGGAAAGGAACAAAGTTGAGTGAGCCCAAGACCATAGTTTGGGAGGTCGCCATCTGCAAAACAATAACAATCTCTTTGAGGCAGGCATACCCATGCTCGAGATGAACCAATCATGGCTTCCAATCAATTACACCTCAGATCCATGTCATAGAAATTTCTATATAAAGTGTAGCCGTGATAAATACACAACAGATATACATCTCAAAATCATTCGATGATATTCAAGTACAATATAATATGAATCATCAAGAAGAATCAATGCCTGTGGCTAGAGATGAGGACTTCATAGCTATAGAAACAACTTCAAGATCTTCAACAGCTCAGGTAGGATTACAATAAGAGTGTGAAACTCACTACCCTTAGGTCTTCGACATGCCATCGAGGAAATACTAGAGGATCTCGATCATCGGGCACAAAACTTCGTCGATTTTGAATCTGGACTTGACTAAACTCACAGGATGGCTGACTCATGAAAGTAAAGAGACAAATTGTAGAATGTTTGGCTCAAGTTGTATAAAAATTCCCTTGGATAAAAACATGAAAGATGATCAAACTCATGCAATGTAATATTGACATACGTCTGTGATGTAGGAGGCACCACAAACTCTCCATATGTTTGGAAGAGTAACCAAACAGAGGAGGACACAAATCTTTGTAGTGAAAACAACTTCCTAAGGTCATATTAGATCCCAATGCTTAGTGAACAAACAAAAGGATGTGCTTTCTCCAAGGGCGACTATCTTGCTGCTAGAAAAAGAGTGTATATTTCTCGTCCCCTCTTTTTGGAATATTTGATTTCTTTTGTATTTTTAAATTTTTCAATGAGCTTGAAAAAGAATAAAAAAATGATACGTTACAAAGGAGGAATGACTGTCACAAGAAAGAAAACTAGTTCCAAGTGCATGGAACAAAATGATGCTCAAGACAAGGAGACATGTGTAAGATAAGGACACTCGGAGAAAATTCCTCCATGGGTCAAGGTGTCAGATCACAAAGTAAAAAAGTGTTTCAAGGCTTGCATATAAGGAATGCTTTAAAGTTTTAGTTGAAAGAAACATGGAGCTAACATTAGGCCAAAGATGTAAATATGAGACCTGCAATGTGATTAAGAAATACACAACAAGACTCCTTCCATGTAAACTTTTACAAGACTAGAGAAGGTAAGCTCAATGGTTTTTTCAAGTTTTAGAGAGTTTGAAAAAATGTTAAAGAAGACTCCAGGGAGTAACTTTTTCATAATTAGTCCAATCGGCTTGAAAAAGGGTTAAACTTGCATCAAAAGGACATATTTTCAAAAACCATTTTAACGAGTGTGACAAATACAAGATCACTCGGCCATGTTTTCAATTTTAAGAAGTCTAAAAACAACTTAACTATGGACTCACAACCTTTTTCTAGGTTTAGTCTCCTTAGCCTGAAAAAGTATTAAATATAACTAAGGAGAAATCTCTCGATGAGATGAATCTCCAGAGGCATACCACTTTCCAGAATAATTTGTTGTCTAGAAAAAGGATTAAACTCATGCCAAGTAGATATTCTTCTAGACTAATTTTAGTGAGTGTGAAGGAACAAGGTCACTCGACGATGTTTTCATATTTAGGGAGTCTGAAAAGAGATTAAGTATAACTTTGGGGGGGGGTTCCTTTTTCATAAGTAATCTCCAAGGCCCAAAAAAGAGATAAACCAAAACCAAGGAGAATGTTCCTTTTTCAAAACTTTAGTACCTCGGGCCCAAAAAGGGGTTAAAATTACGCATGAGAATACTCTTCCAGTGAATTGAAGTTCCTCTAGAGCATACATTTATTCATAAAATTATGCATCCGGACCAAAAAAGGGGTAAAATACAATCAGACATATGTGCCTTCAAATTTGAGTTTGGCGAGCGTGAAGGGAAACAAGATCGCTCGAAAATATTTTCAATTTTAAAGAGTCTAAAAAGGGATTTAAGAAGACTCTAGGGGGGCTATGTTTCTCAAGTAATCTATATGAAAACGCAAAGAATAAATACAGTCTTGTTGGATGTTGCTTTCAAAATTTAAAGTGAGCTTGAAAGACAATAAAGCATGCTTATTAGGGAGTCAAGTGGGTAAGGCCAAGAACAATGATTAGTAAGAGGAATGTGTCTTCAATATGTAATCATGGTGGGAATAACAAATACTCCCAAGCCTATAGTCAAAACTCATAGCATGGATGCCAAAATGCAGAAAAGGATCTATCTAGGGAATTCATGTAGAGTTAGGCTCTACCACCAAATTATGACTTTTCAGTGGGACTGATCCTATGGAAAAGAGGAAAAGACAACGATATGAAGAAAGATGGGAGTGAAAACCTAACTTATATACCAAAGTTGAAAAAAATGACTATTACCATGGAAGGATGTAAATGTAACCCATCTCTAAAAATCACTAAACTATAAGAATGGGTCCATCGGGAAGACTGAAAGATAACTCAAAAGAGAAATCAAGTAACCACCAAGCCAGGAAAAGTGAAAAAGGGGACCAAATTAGGGGAAAAAGGGCCCAAAAGGTCTATAAATAGAGGTGGACAACTCATTTTAACCATTGCAATTTGAAAATTAACAAAAAGTCAAAAAATCCCTTTGTCAAAAACGCAAATTCTAGGAGCTTTGGTGGACAAAATCCCTCCTACTTGGACCAAGTATAAATCACCTCCTCTAAATTTTTAATTCCATTATTTGTATTTAATTTTTAATTTAGGAAGCGTGTGCCCTTATAAAAGGGTCACATCTGTGTGTACACGAGTTTTCCAAGGCTAGCCCTCATATGTACTCAGGCAGAGAAATACGTAGCATAAGTACATACGTGACTGTATAAACTACATCCCGCATACACCTCCCTTTATATTGAAAAAATAAAACCCAAATACTAAACTCTCTCCAATTTTTTTATGTGACAGGATGTATATGCACTAGAGAGAGAGGGATCATGATGAGATGGATGTCTTGGTCGAGGAGGTGCTTGTGGTGGTTACTACGCTAAAACAATGTGGCATATGGAAATTCTTTCAGTGTCTGTTCATCAGGGAACAACTGAGGTTTCTTAATTCCTTAGTAGAGTATTGTCATCCTGATGTAGAGGTGCTCATGTTAGAGGGTCAATCGTTGAACCCAACCATGAAGGAATGTCTACTTCTTGACCAACCTCACTAGGAGAGGGGAACCGGTTAACTTGAGGACTTTTCCTCTAGATTCGTTCAACATAGAGGATTATATGCGATGTATTGTGAGGATGGTACCAAGAAGGTAGGTTCTCAGGTGCTAATTCACAAGATTACCAACCTCTCTTTGTGATCTATTCTACTCATGATCGAGCAGATTACTGGATGCAAAGCACTCCATCAGGCCTCTCGTGCACAGATGCACTATGCAGTTCAATGTTTAGAGGTGACTATCTTTGACTAGAGTACTACCATGCTAGTGTGCATGAAGAGACATATCATAGAGTGTCATAGGCATACCAGCAAGAACTTTGGGTTTGGTACCATTATATTCTCATTCTTATTCAAGAGGGTACCCAGTCTCACTCTGAGAGAGATAGTACGGGGACATATTTCCCCCTTCCCAACATTGTGCAGGTGGGCAACATTACTACCGAGACAAGTTGGAGGAAGGACCTAAGAGGCCTTCGACAATAAATTCTTTGACTAGCAGGCATGTCAGATCCCCCTCATAGAGTAATATCCCTATGAAGGGATTAGCTTCATTAGAGATCCTGACATGCCCATTCCCCCTGGCGAGGAGCACGGAAAGATAGGTAACATATATATTTTAAATTTATTAAATTTTTTAAATCTCAGACATATCCCTTTTATGTATGCGTCAGAGTACTAACTTACAAATCTGTTATGTACAGATGTGGGACATTTTTGATCGGCATACTTTGCACCAAGCCTTGTCCTCGACCAGAGGCAGGACCAAAAGAAACAAAAGGATCAACAATTGTGGGAGCACCCCCAGCCAAAGATGCTAATAGAGTCCTATGATGAGTGGAGAGGAACCTCGCTACTCTCACTCGCATAGTTCCTATGGCTAAGATCGAGGATCTCCCCCCAGATATGCAACCACATGTAGTAGGGGTGCCTTGAACTTGGGTCCAGTTATTATAGCATCTTGCAAATGCCATTTTCCACTATAGTAGGTACAATAGGCCTAGAACTTAAATAGCATCAGACTACTTACATGTCGAGGGCATGTTTTTTACTATGTATTTTGAGGGCTTAAGCCTGACGATGTATACCGATTAATTTTGAGGTTTTCATGCCCACTTTTTTACTCATGACACCATTTTGGACACACACACACAGACACACACATATATATACATCTTTCTTGTTTTATGGATGACATTTTTTACAAATTTATGTGTGTGTTTTAATTTTACATGTGAGAAACATGTCAATCTAAAATTTGATTAGTTAGAGTGTGAGTTAAATGATTAAATCTCCTAGGAACATGAATATAAGTAATATAATCAAATGATTGTTATAAGAGATGTACCCTAAGGAATAGTCGGTGAAGAGTGGGATCATAAATGCGGTAAACCCCATTTAACTGGGACACAACCAGTTGAGCATATAAGTAAACCCAGAGGCAAGAAATACCATGTGAAAAAGCATCATGTAGTAATTCTATCACTGCAATGTACTCGAAAACATTATTGGTTGCGTCGCCTAGACAAATACCTCTGGAAGATAACAACTGGCCTCTGGGTGTGAAAATCACCCAAGCTGTGGAAGAGAGCCTCTGAGTGTGTCATCTAGTGCCATTTGCGAACCCAAAGTAAACCTGTGATTCACTTGACATATTCCATAGTGAAAAATAATACATAAATAACTACATGTCCATAAAATGAAGAAAGACAAAAAATGTATAAAAGACTATACATATATACAAGAAGCCACCCATTTGACTGACCTAAAAGTAGTACTTCTTAACGTAGATACCATTTCTAGGCTCCGCTAAGGCACTTCCCTCAAAATCAACCATACAGTAAGCACCCTTATCTAAGGCCTCTTTCACAAGAAAAGGTTCTAACCACATGGGTTTGAAGTTGCCTACCCCCAGGGATCTTTGTCTTGGTCATAAACCAGGACAAGATCACCTTCAGAGAAAATATGAGGGAAAATGAATCGATCATATTGACATTTGAATCATTTCTTATGAGCCACTTTAGCCAAGGCTGCATCACATCGATGCTCATCAACCTACTTGAGATATAGAAGGCGCTCCTCAAGCGGTGTAGTGTCGGGCAGTAGTTCCACTGCCAAATTCAAAGAAGGGATTTGATACTCCATTAGTAAGACTGCTTCTAGCCCATAAATGAGTTGAAAAGGTGAAAAAGTAGTAGCAGTCTTTACAAAAGTTCGATAAGCCTATAACAATGAATATAACATCAAATGCCAATTTGATTTGGCCGAATTGTTTGTCCATTGAAGAATATCCTTGAGAGAATTATTCACAACTTATACCCGACCATTTTCTTGTGGGTAATAAGGTGATGAATGCTCTTTTTTAAAACCGAGATTTGATGTTAATTCATTCATCATTTTATTCTGTAAGTGACTACCATGGTCAGTGACAACATCCTTCAGGATACCGAATATTGCTACTATCTTATTGAAGATGAAAAGAGCAACAATTTCTCCATCATTGTTAAACATCAGCATAGCTTCGACCCACTTTGTGAAGTAGTATACTGCTATGATGATATAGAAATGCCCCCTGGTAGAAGTTGAGTGACATGTAGTGAAATCAATCCCCCACTTGTGAAGGGACTGACAACAATGACCGAAAACATAGGAGCAGGGTGTACCTGCATATTCTGATAGAAGATTTGGAATAGGTGACACTTCTTGACTACCTCAACACATTCTTTGATTAACAAGGACAAGAAGCATCCTATGCAAAGAATATTTTGGGATGTTTCCAACCTAGACAGATGACCGCCACATTCTTCAGTGTGATAGTCGTTCAAAATGAGCTCTCCTTCTTCATGAGTAAGACATTGTTGAAGAATGAAATATACACCTTGATGATAAAAAGTGTCATCGAGGATGAGATAGTTTCTCACTTGGTGTCGTATTCATCGATGCTCATCATGAGAAGAATAAGATGGGAAATTCAAAGTCTTAAGATACACAAGTATATCTCCATACCAGGGGTCCGAATATGCAATTAGAAAAATATCTTCATTGATAGGTGACTCTTCGAGTATAATATCACCAAACTCGACCGGTAGTTCCAAAATTAGTTCGACGAAGACCAATGACTTTTTAGATTTAGTGAAGACAAAATCCAAGTCAAACCCTTGTAGGATGACAATCCATCTACTGATATTTCTGCCAATGACCTATTGTGTTAACACATATTGGAAAGGGTTGACGATGACAATGAAGGTGGTCTTGCGAAATAATATATAGTGACAGAACCGTTGGACAGTGTGGAAAACCCCCAAAGAAAGTTTATGAACATCAGAGTAGTTGAGTTCTGGTTTGACTATGCCTCAGATAAGGTAATAGATAATGTGATCTTTGAGAGTTTCATCCTCCTAAACCAAGACCATGCTGATGGTCGAATCCATAGCATCCAAATACAACAAGAAATAATTTTTATAATTAGGAGGTTTGAGCAGAGGAGCAGATGTCAAAGCTGCTTCATCCCAACAAAATGGGACCTCTTGTTTCAAATGAAACATGACCCCTTTAGTGATATCGACATAATTAGTGACAAAACACCGAAGAAAGTTCACTTTTACCTATAATATCTGAAGCCAGGGTATTGTGCGTGGGGGGAGGAAATTGAACTATTGCCTCAAACTTAAGAGGATCAACCATGATCCATTTTGTCAACATAGTGAAACCTAATAACAACCCGATGTAATCCAAAATCTACACTTGTTTGGATTCAAATAGATTCGATAGTAGCAACACCGCTCAAAGATTAGTCGTAAGTGGGTAGGATGATCTGATTTCTTGTGAGAACGTGATGTTATATCATCCAGGTACACCTCGACTATGTGTTTGAGGTCGTGAAAATAAAAAGACATGGATCGTTGAAAGGTAGCTCCATCATTATTCATTCCAAAAGGCATTTTTTGATACGCAAAGGTACCCCAAGGATAAATAAAAGTCATTTTATGTTGGTCCTTAGGTTTGATTTGAATTTGATTATATCCCAAAAAACCATCCATGAAAGAAAAGACTTCGCAACCCGCACACTTATTGGCAATCTGATGAATAAACAGGGTTGGAAAATTGTATTTCGGGTAATCTTTGTTCAAATTGAGTAAATCCATACAAACGTGAATCATTCCTTTTTTCTTGTTGACAGGAACCTAGTTTTATACCCATTATGTCAATAGTACAGGGTAGATGAAACCAAATTTTAGAAGTTTCTCTACTTCTTCCTTTATCGTTGCTGATTTTCAAGCATTGACCAGGCGAAGATTCTGTCAGACCAGTTTGAAATAAGGATAATCCGTAATCTCATGTTCAAAAATTTGTGGGTCGATGCCTAGAATATCCTTGTAAGACCAGGAAAAAACGTCGTGATACTCCTTAAAAACTCGGTGTAAATCTGAATCTCTTCGAGGGAGAAATCTGCTCTGATAAAGACATTCTCTAGGACACTAGGGGTTCTGTAGATATCGATAGGAATCATTGTAGCAATACTTTCCATGTTTCCCTCGGTGTATAATTTTTTTGTGGTCATAGGGTTAATAGGACAAGGGTTATCTCCATTCATGGTCAAAACAAACTCTCCTCCCTTTATTCTCTTAAGTTGGGGAAGAAAATAATATCTATGGTGAAGATCATCCCAAGGTCTGTCGGGACCTGCCATTTCCTCTAGAATCACCTTGTCAGAGGGAAATACTAACTCTAAAGGGTCCTAAGTGGTGAGAGAGTATTGAGCCCAAATAGGATCGAGAAATGAATCTATCTCCTGTGGCGGAGATGGATCGGGGTTGGTTGAGGCTTGTTGGACAACATTGTACACAACCTCAAAATAGGATAAGGGCATGGCCATACCAAGGTTCCCTATCCATTCCATCGAAGTCAATCGGGAAGGTAAAGTCCATGAGTCCTGAAAGTAGCTCATTTTAAAAGAGGACAATAGAAAAATGGCAGCCTTAGTTGGGTGCAGTCGAAATAAACCGTACATCATTGGAAGGCGGCAGATAATCAAAAGTTCCCATCAATAATGAAAACAATATGGCACCTAAGTTGATAGTGTATGGTTGTAGGTTATCAATCATTGGTACCGTGGAAGCTCCCTATGAAGGGTGAGGATGGGAGAAGGAGAATTGGTCTACAGTTATAATCTGACCTTCATGAGGAAAGCATAGAACCCGAAAAATGGTGGCTACAATTACATGCATTGTGTAAGTCCAACTTTGTCCTAACAAAATATTGTAGTCAAGAGGTGCATTGACTACTTCAACCTTGATGCACACAGTTTTACCTTCTAACTAAACGGAGAAAGAAGGAATTATACCATGTGATTTCAATGATTGATCGTCAAAATCCGTAAGAAACGTAGGCAATGGAGAAAACTTAGGTTCGCCAATGGCTTTCCAACATGTCAACGACATCACGCAAGTTGAGGCATCCTCATCAACCACCATGCGGAAAATTTTCCATGTCAACAATTTCGTGGTGTACGCCACTACTATCTGAAAGGCAGCATGGTGAGGAAGACGAGGTTTAAGGTCATTCATATCAAAAATGATCCTCCCTTATTTACTAGGCTCCGTCGTGCCCAAGGCAGACAACAAATATTTTCTCTATGAGGGGGGGAAACTCTAGAGAACCTCCAAAGAAGACATTGCACAAGGGGTCTATGCCAGGTCCTCCACAACAGAGTAATTATGAGCAAACCTCACATTTGGGTTATGGGAATCCTTTTTAAATGCAGCTTTATAGATGTGAGTCATTGTCTCTCCCATTGTCTTCTCAATTTGAAAAGAAGTCAATGGGTTGGATGCCTCCTTGCCCTTCTCAACAAATTCCTATGTTCTGTAGTCACGAGTCATAGTTGATAAATGAGAATCGACATTCATCATGTAAATTTTTGTGGTTGGGTTGTTAGGATTAGGTGTGGGGGGTCCCTAAATTCTCCCAGGCACGCTCGTGGATGCAGAATCCTGAGCCATATTTTTTTGTTGTCGAAAAGGGTTTGTTAACACAAAAAGTTGTTTCTATGCCAGTAGCTTTTGGGATTCCGCAAGATGAGGGCATAGGTGGGTTAAGTGGTCATCTTTGCAAAGATTACATGGAAACTTCACCTTTGTCTTCTCATTTTTTCCCTCGTCAACATTGTTAGAACCCTTTTTGTCCCATTTGTCCTTCTTGTTTTTCTGTTTCTTCTTTCCCTCGGTCTTTTGGTTGGCCTTGGGAGTTATTGATTGAACGTTGTGTACATATGACGTTTGGGTAGCGGGGGAAGCCGAACTAGGAGTCTGGCTTGCCATAGTATGTTGATTCGATAATTGTTGTAATTGATTGGAAAACAGATCCGTGGAATTGCTTTGTATTGATCCCACTATGCTATCATCATGGGGCTCGGACTTTTGTTTGGCCTTATCGAGACTTGACTATGGTGCATCGGCTAAGATTCTGTAAAGCATGTTAGACTAAGAGTAAATCATTTCTAGCTACTAGGCTCCCATAATAGCCTCTTCCTCAAAAAATACCTCGGATGTTGCTACATCTTTGGATAGAAAGGAACCATAGAATTCAAGAACCACTCCAAAAAAAATGCAAAAGGGACCTTGACCTTAATCAAGCTCCTTTGCCATTTCCATTCAAAGATATAATCCAAGATATGGTCAACCTTAGTCTTCTCAAAGTTAGCCAACAACTCGGTGCCGACATCATATCTCACTAGAAACTAGAAATGGTTAATGAAAACCATAGCCTGGTCATCAAAGTAAGAGTACTTTGAGCTGTCGAGCTTGATATACTACTTCGTTGCACCCCCTATAAGAGTGTGTTGAAAAAGGTGCAACTAAACATAGTCATCTTTTAACGAGTTCGATGAGCAACACAAGTGAAAGGTAGTCAGGTGATCACCTGGATCCCCACCAGGTTTTCCCTCAAATTTTAGAATGTCATAAGGAAACTTAGTTGGCATGGGGGGGAAACGTGGATCATGACAGATGGGGTCATTTAATAATCTCAACAAGTCTGGAAAATGCATGGGTTCTAGAAAGGGTAGTTTTCGTTGTGGAGTATTTACATGAAAAGAGGGACCTGGATTTTGACTGGCAACAGGGTGTCAGGAAAAGTTGGACTGTTGGCTAGGGTTTTGGTAGAAAATGTATCCTTGACCAACAAAATGAAATTGCTTCTATTGTTGCATCATCGACTGACTCCCAAAGTTAGTTGACATAGATTGCGCATGGATTTCTCTTTGTGTGACATTCCAAGGACCTTGGTCAGGGATCACCCCATCCAATTCTCTTGGCATTGGTACTAAACCTTGATTGAGGTTCCATTGAGTATGGAAGGGGTTTCCCTCGACCAAAATCCCCTGTGAGGGAAACGAGCCCTACCAATGATTCCAAAGACCTTGTGTGGAGTATACTCTTGTCGTCGTTCCCTGTGAAGGAATGGTACCTTGCACAGGGTTTTGTTTACCAAAGATGGGGTTGCCCCCAATCGAGAAGGAAGAAAATGAAAAAGTGTTGTTTCTAAATGCACCAAACAAAGAGAATGACATTGATCCCACCGACTTCGTGTAGGATGAAGATCCCACACTAGCTCTAATGAACATACTATAATTAGTGTTAGGCATGATCATTTTCTGAAATGCACCACCGAGCGAAGGGGATGGAGGAGGCATATGACCCCCACCATAAGGAATAATATTGAAAGGGAAAGTAGTGCCCGGGACTGATCCTTGCAAGGGAGCATTAGAGTTCCTTGCCCCCTAACCCATGGTCTGTAAAGTCTAGCAAGTAAGAACTAAATTCGATTCAAATCCAGGCATCCCATATGAGAAGGGAGCACCTGCCGCATTCTGATTGAATGAAACAATGGTCAAAACCATCAAAGGAACTGATCCATTGCCCAAAGTCGTGGGGGTCAGGATAGTTGTGGTCCTGACAGAAGGAGGTGAGGGAGAAGGTACAATTCCCCCTCCTGCAGTAGTCGTAACGGGAGTACGAGGAATCCAAAAAAACGTAGCAGTGTTTGCTTCCATCATAATTCACCAAATGAACTGGCATTTAGGAGAATTCACCTCAGGGGGGACTATCTAAATTAAAAGAAGTGCTGATAAGTCCATGATTGGAGGATTTGCTGGCCTAAAACCTTCATTATCTAGGTCCAAAACGATGGATTCCTTCGAGGTTGGAAAGTATTCTGTCATATTTGTCTTAGGTATAGTTTCCTGTGGTTCGGTTGCTTCAAATGATCCTTCTTGATCTATTATTCACCTCAATGGTGGAGGAGGTGGCTCCAAAGTAACCGACGACAGGCCCTGAATCCTACACAACTAGCAGATTTTTTTATATTCCACTTTGTGAAATGATCAACCGACACAGTAAGGTTTGACTAGCTTGAATCATGGAGAACACACTAAAAGTTCCTAAAGATAAATCAAGCAGACAACTAACTAGTGGGAAGGATAGTTACACCAATCAAAACTAGGGAAACTTACCGGTGCAAGTGAAACTTGAACACGGAAGCACCCTCTGGGTATACTCTGTGAAGTGTGAACATACACATTCCCTAGGTAATGTGGTATACTCCTGCAATCACCTGTGTAAGTCTGTAAAAATAGGAAACTAAGTTTCCAGCTCACAGTCAGTCATTAGACGGGTACAGTCGACATTCTGGTTGATTGTAATGAGCAGGATAAAAAGTATGAAGCCCTTCAAGAGTGCTGAAAGAAATTGGTCTAAAATAAAACTGAGGATATCAAATGGATTCTAGGTCCACGAGTCTTCATAGGCAAATGCAATTAGTATTGTTCTTAAGGAAGACCCTCAATATGCAATCCCCACTACGCTCGGTTCGGTTTGGAGGGGTTATCTCCTCTACCTTTCCTTATGCAACCTCGTGTTTAGTCCATCTGTTATAGGGGTGTCCCAACTAACTCTTACAATGATGGACTTGAGACACTCCCTATCTCAGACTCCAATGTTTGTTTTAAATGGCCTTGAAGAGTTTCTTATTCACACCTATTTCAAGGTCCTAAAATCCTAAACTAGTCGGTGAACCCTACAAATAGAAAGTCTAATATATTTTAAGTTAAGCGTTAATTTTATAGTCTTGATTTACGCAAAGGATGTGATCATACAACTAGTGGTGTTTGGAAGAGATGAAAAGCACATAAAACTTTGGATCATTTAAAAGAAAATAAGATACTTCGAATTTAAAGCAAAAACTTGTAAAACCCTTTGTAAATATCAACTTTTCAAATTAATGTTTCAAGATCTTATAGTTGAAAGTTTCCTAAAAAGTGATTTTGTTTGAATATGAAAAAATACTTATACTTCTATAAAAGTAAGAAAGAACTTTGAAAATGAGACTCTTTTATTTTGCAAACAAACAACCTAGGCTACATTACAAAAGTAAATACAATGATTCTTTTTTATTTTTTGAATTGCTTTAACAAGAACAAACTAAAGTAAAAAATATTTTTTTGTTTTTTGAAAGCACGAAATAGGAAAAAGAGAAAACAGAAACCAAGATTGATAGAGACCCTAGGTCGGCTACGTAAACATGGGGATTCAAAAAGAAACCAAAGAAGGATCTAAAACTTGAAATTTCACTGTAAACCTCTAGGGAAAACAAACGAAAATCAATAAAACAAGTTGAAAACAAATCTTTAACCCAAGCTAAGGCCAATAACAAAGACTCTGTAAAATCTAAGAAATCCCTGAGAATCTTATAGACTCTGTTAGGAAAGAGACAAACTTCTCTTTTTAAAAACACTTTTAGGACACAAAGACGTGGTTTGTTCCACCAGTAGCCTGCGTATGTCCACTGGTTGTCTACTGTGTAGACTTCGTATATACATGGGATGATCCAAAGAAGAGTGTGTACACCTCTATTATTTTCAAAAAGAAAAATTACTAGGCAAACTGACTAGATAGGGAAAGTTGGTAGGCACCTTGCAGGTGACCAGAGACCCTTAAAAGACTCAGTGGACTTGATAAAAAAACTTAAAAGGAAATAAATAAGCCAATAAAAAACCAAAAAACCTCCTTATAAAACCCTAGAGAGACACCCCAATGGAGTTGTCAATTCTTCTAGCATGGAAAATCCCCCTATTACTATATCAAGGTCAAAGTACAAGCAGAGCTATGATCTCCCTTAAAAGACATTCCTATTCTAAACTACCCCAAACACTCTAAACAGATGAACAAAAAGAGATAGGAAAGTACGTCATAAGTAGTACCTTTAGTCCTAAAGTTCAAGGTAGACCTCCTTCATCTTTGTAGCTTCCTAGTTGTTGGTCTCCTCCCAAAGTTGACCTGCAAGAACACTTAGGAAAACAATGCTACAAATATTCTATATCTACTCATCAATATTAGGGTTAGATATAAACCATTATGCATAAATCAAATGAAAAACATAAACACAAAATATTTGGGACAAGAAAATGATTATTTTGTTCAGTATGAAGATTAAAAGTTACAGCCTTCAGTGGATAATGCTCTGTGAACCAGGTCTGGCCTCCTCTTAATGTTACTCCAAATGCATCATCCCAAGGCCTTCTCTCACAATCAACTGATCATTTTAGGGAAAGGGAAGGGATTGTATAGGAGAAAAGGATAGACAGGGAAAACTGAGGCTAAATCTCATAAAGGGCTGCAATATTTTGAATAAGAGGGGGAAGGGATTTTGGAAGAGTTTATTTTTTCTAATGCTTGATGATGGAATGGTACCCCAAGACCTCCTTTTATATGACAAAAGGATAGTTATTCGGTTTGGGGACAGGCTACATCGGGTGAATTGGTTGGGAAACCCTAGATAGCCGATAAAATCTGTCGAATTCCTTGCAACTTTTTATTCTTTTGCAACTTTTGGAGGTAAACACGATCTTTTTAGTATGTGTGCATGGGATTTCTAGTATGCATCTAGCATATGTACGTGGGAAGTAGTTCAATAAGGCACGTACATGCTCCAAAAAATGTTTTTTTAAAGAGATATCTTTAGTAGTAATTTGGCAAATTGTGCAAGTAGAAATGCCAATGCCATTTATGCATAGGTAGGGAATTTTAGGGCTATAACAAGGGGGGAAACTTTCTCTAAAAATCCTAAATTAGGTATGATTTTCTTCAATACATTAGTTGTCAATGGAAGAGAACAATATTTTCTTGTTTTGACAACCTTGGTCATTCTTGGTGGAATATTATGAAATAAAGATGAGCCAAAAACTTGTCACATATCATAAAATAAGATTTCTCATACTTGTTTTTCCATGGCATGCTGAAATATATGTGAATATGGGGTTCCAATAGATGCCAACTTAGGTTCATCTTAGATAAAAATTTCAAGAACACATAACATCTAATTAGTAGGAGAACATGAAGAATGAAGGCACTTCACCTAGCATAGGGTTTTGAGCTTGCTCAATTCTACCACTAAGCTGCTTGGCAATGATGGCAACCCATTTGAACATTTTTCTAGTAGTGTCTACTGTGTATGCTAACAATAACCATGCCTTAGTGAATATTGAAGAATCATTTTCCCACTATAGCTGAAAAATCATGATGATGAAATATATTTAGGTTTCCCACAAACCAGTGACATTGTACCACTATACAGGCCGATTGAAGAACTTGTTGTCCTCCTTTCACCAATTGTCTTGAATACATCATGTTGTTGATGGAATGTTGTTACATAATATTTATTTAGTAACACTTCTAGTTTAGAAATCTATAATACTTACTAATTTCTAAAGGAATAAACCTGCCTACACACTACCATTTGTCATCATTAATTATGAAATTCTTTCTATCAACATGGATAATGTTCCATTCCAATGCTTCAACATAAGGAAAAACAAAATTCCCTACTGCAACCATCCATTTTTAATTGAGAGCGATGAATATTTGGAGAAACCCTGTCATCCATTGCTATGATTGTCAGGTCATTGTGTGGTGTTGATGTGAGGTAATATTTAACCCTAATAAGAATGAATAACACATTCCATGTTGGTAGGAGAACCTTTGTTCCAATGGTTGGCTTAGTGTCTATATATAATGGTGGTTGTATAAAGATGCTTTTCAAAGGCACCCTAATAATCTGCTCTACATTCTTTGGTGGCTATGCTTCTTCTATCAATATTGGAGTAGACACTTCCCCAATCTCCCTCCCTTTTGCTTTCAGTGTTTTTTGGGAGTTGTTGGTGTTGGATTACTGAGCGGGGGGGTGAATCAGCAATAGCGTAATTATAATCCATTTTCTTCAAATGTTATATCAATGTAGAATTATTATCCAATAATGAGCAGTAATAAATAAATAATTACACACATACACAATACACCATGTTTTACGTGGAAACCCAAATCGGGAAAAAACCACAGAATGT
>JASDQU011027439.1:29234-53810 GCA_032191745.1 Picea mariana | reverse complement strand
CTGTTAAGTCTGCTGAATTTTGAATGGGACCTAAAATTCTACTTTCTCCATATGAAGTCCAATGAGGTTGGAACCACTCTCAAACATCCTGAAACAATTAATGGTAATGTTAAAAATTTAAGTAAAAGGATGAAAATGAAAGATAAAGGAGAATGTCACTTTTACTTAAGAATTTTATTAAGAATCTTAGTAAAAAATTTTAAGCAGGCTGACACATTCCATCGACTCGCAGGTTATTGGGAATGTCTCGCGGGTCAATGAATGTGTCGCGACACATTCAATATTTCGGAAATGTCGCGACATTTTCAAACGAATATTTCAGCAGGGTGAAAATTTCGGCGAATGTCACGACACTTACGTTATATCGCCAACATATTCAACACTGCTTGATACCCTACATCTCCCATCTTGACTCATCTAAGAATATATATGATGCCCTAACAAACTTCTTCTCAGTCAAAAACATTGGACAAGTAATGAGTCTGAAGAATGAGCTCTGTGACATGAAAATGAATGATGATGACAGCATAACATCATACCTTGTGAGAAACTCTCAGTTAAGAGATCAACTACAAGCTATTGAAGAAATCATTTCAGAGAAGGAACTGGTAAATATAGTACTCAATGGTATTCCCAAGACATGGGATGCATTTGCCACAAGCATGAACACAAGGAAGGAGTATCCCACATTTGAAGAACTTTGGACCTGTTGTGCACAAGAAGAATCAAGGATTAGTGCGAAAGAAAAACCCCAAAAGAAATACGATGATGACAGTATTAATGGTGCTCGTGATCTAATCATGAGATAGCCTATACGGCTATGATGATGCTACCGATTGAATGGTATATTGTGCTCAAGACCATTGCCTTCAATACCTCCCTAGCTAGGAGGAAGTGTTGATATTATGGTAGCTGCGGGAGGCATTTACCTCTACGTGTAACCCTGACGAGAATAGAATATTTCAGAAAGCAAGAAGAAACCTTAAAGCATTGAACATAACCCTAGAAGACAAGTCGACTAAAGGAAATATTTAATATTAAGTGTTTAGCCTCCAGAATGAGAAGTCGGCCCAAACAGTTCAAGAAAAAACAGTATAAATACAAGAAACCAGATTTCATTTGTCACCTCACCTCTCATAACTGCATAAGGCCAGTGGTGCGCAAGTTTGAAGAGGAGCTGCGGCTGCAGCTGCTGCAACTGGCAGATTTCGGTTTTGACTTTGACTTTCTCTTGGTTATTGTTTGGACTTTCTTCTTGGCCTTTTGGTTATTCTTGCTCGGTGCGCTGGCCTTGGATAGACGTGTGCTACCTTGATTAGCTATTAAGTCTAGGGTTTGCTTCCGGAATCATTCTTTGTCAAGGTTAAGGTGCTCGGGGGTGGCTTTGGCCTATGGTTGGGTGACAATATTGCTATATTGTCTATGGTTAAACGAGAACACCTATTATTTCTAACAGATCCCACTTCTAATGATCATAGGTGAAAAATCTTTATATTCCCCATGGGCACATATAAGTGGGCAAGTTTGTTTTAAAGGGTCCACCCCCTTAAACCATGATGAGAGCACATATGTTATATGCTAAGCAACCATACACTCTAAAAAGGTAAACCAAGGATTACTTTAATGATGGGACCACCCCCCCTTTTCATTACTTCATACATTATACATTATCCTATCCACTTTAATAAAGCCATACCTTAGCTCATGCCAAAAATGTAATTTGGGGAGTGATGCCATGGTATTTCAATGGGGCCACCCTCTTACTCTCCTATCCATGTCGTATCATTGTTTGACTTGAAGATAATGTTAAGGATTATGGTTTCTACATGGATGGAGCCATCGTTCTAAGTCGCATTCTTTTCATTGGTCGTCGTTCACATTTTGCTCATGAAATAAGTTATAAGGGTGCCATACAACTCATATATTGATGTCATCCACACAAGCCGATATATTGGGTCCTGTTATCGCTCAGTTTGTAGGAAAGGTTTAGGTAGCTTGAAGTCAAGGCTCAAACTGGCGTAACAGGAGCTTCCCCACCCACTGTCACCTCGATGGGGAGCTCTTTCTATTTAGGGTGGCTAATCCCAAAGGAGACGTCCCTAGTAATCTGGGGTTCTGAAGGAAAAGGATCTAGGGTTTAAGGCTTCAAAGGTTAAAGTAAGCTTTCCCTTCACAGATTACTGCCAAGTGGATAGTCAAAGAGAAGATATTCCACTGAATGGCACCTGTTTGCGAGACAAGGCAAAAAAAACTAAAAGAATGTGTTGCAGTGGTTAGTACTTCAAATATTAATGACTATCTTTAACATATATGAGCAATAGTAAATGTAATTATTGACGAAGTCAATGATTGCAAATAAAGACAAAGGGTTATAATACTTCCTCAATAAATACAAAAAGGATACTTGCATTCAATGTGTGAAATCAAATCCTTGTATATCACAATGCAAATAAATGTGCTCATACACCAATATTGTTGCTGCGTCACTATGCTACTAGGGTGACGTCAAGCTTGTTCTAGGTTAGTTTTGTTGGGCAAGGAGGTAGACGTTTTGCACACTAAGCCAATGAAAATATGCTACACCTCAATGCCAAGTGCCAGGTGACAAGATCACAACGTTTTAAGCTAAATAGGAGTTCTAGATAAGTGTGACGTCACTAGCTGGTTAGGGTTAGGTTAGCTAGACAAGGAGGTGGACATTTTGCTAATTGAGCCAATAAAATTGCTTAACACCTCTATGGCTATCCATAGATGACCTAGCCACAAGTTTTAGACCAAACAAAAGTTCAAATAGGGCAAGACGTCATCAACAATTAGGGTTAGTTTAATCGCTAGGGTTAGTTAGGGTTTCAAGTCAAGAAGATTTAAAAGATGTTTTTGAACACAAAAGACCATGATCTCCTAGTTATCCCTAGATATCAGGGATAACAGGTCCATGAGTGCACATCCTAGTCGTTGTCTTTCCTTCATTTTCCATGGATAGACCACATCAAAGCCACTTTTGTCCACTTCGAGAAACCTTAAGCAGAAAATTATGTTGTCGTGCAGTATATAATACAGTCATTTTCCTTCATGCACAATTTTGTGGTGCCATACATGGATCGATCCCCTTAAATTTTGTATGTGGACATCTTGGAGGTCAAAGTCAAATGACCACATTGAGGAGGTTGTTACCTTCTTGGTTATTTTAGGAGGTTAGACTTAACAAACTCATTAGTTTATTATTGTTGAAACTGTCTCATGGAGTTTATTAAGATGAGAACATTATTATATTGTTTTCTTGTGGAAGATGATTGTCTTATTATTTCTTCTAGGAAAGGAAAGTGGATCTCAACAACCCACTTCTACTTTTAGTAAGAAGTTTGTTGAGGAGGTTAGAAATGTAATATCTTATTATTATTCCTTGAAGAACTAATAGATCTAGGAAAGCAATTAATTTTTTATTGTGAAAGGATTTGAGCTCAAACCTATACAAAGGTTTTCTCTCTCCATTTGTAAGGTGTGAGTTAGCAGTGCTCTAAAGCTTTGGAATATAATTGCTCTATTCATTGTCTAAGCTATTATGGGATGGTTATGTTACTTTGTTGAATGTGTGCAGATGTTCTTGGTGCTTATTGGTGATTTTATTTCAGGTTTAGAGTAGTCTTGCTACATTGGAAGAGTTTAAGTACACCTTGACTTCTTTGTTACTTTGTTTTAAAGAGAAAAACTTGTGCCCTAGATGTCTTGAGAGTGAATGCATAGTTTGGAACCTTTAGGCAAAGCCACCCTTGTGTCAATTTAAAAGTGAATCCCATAGAAAAACCCTTTCCTTCCTCTAATTTGTGATAATTGCTCACCAAAATTAGGATTTTAGTGGCACATCTTTAGCCGTACAACCAGTTCATAAATCTTTCAAAGAATTTCCTTCTAAAGTTGCATGCATAACCCCATAGCCCAAACAAAATAAGGCACTTGTATTCTCTTTCAACCACCACAAAAAATATAAAATCTCCGAATCTTATTTTTGTTTCCTAAGCTTCTTTAACTCCACTTTATCTACAACATCTTCAACTTAGTTAACCATAGGGATTCCCCCCTAGGCTAGAGTTTATCTAGTCTAAAGAGAGAAAGACAAGACTATTGAGGTGACAGTGGGTAGTTTGTCTAAGTCACCCTTGGGGTCTCACAACTTGTGTTTCGGGACTTTTACACCATGTGAGAACCTAGGAGGTAACACCTGTAACATGTGATAAGATGCACAAAATCATACTCATACATCATAATGGGTAACACCTCAAATTATAGTTTTTTTTGTGGACTAATGGTAACTCAATGTATACAAACCTTTGAACTTTAGGTGATCAATTTTGTTGCAAACCTGTGCATCTTCGGGCCATTTTGAAATATAGTTAGAGGACTCTAGGAATTAGGGAGTCATATATGTATGTAATGTAACCATATTTCATAAGTAATATACAATTGCATATTTCGAAGAAAAAAAAAAGTAACTTCCTTACAAAAGAAGCAATGTATTTGTGAAATATAGTTTCCAGAAATGGTGCTTTGTGGATCCCAAAACCAAAGTTGCAAACGTGTCAGTGGATATATCGACAAGGGCCCAAAATATAACTTATCGACAATATAAAATCATCAATGTCCAAATCAAAACGAAATGCAATGAAACGTTAAATACTTGCATCCATCATTATCTAAATAGTAAAGAGTCAAGATTGTCATCACAAAAAATAACAAAAAAAAATAGAACAAGGCTCAATCCACTAGTCATAATCAGGCTTTGCTTGGTCCTTGCTTGGTCCTCTAGGAATTTGCATCCATATGTTGCAGGAAACTATTAGCATGATCAATGGGAATATGAAGACAACCAGACCCTAGTTCAAACTAACATTGTTCTAACTTTTCCAACTATTGAAATGAAAAAAATATTGTTGTCCCTCCAACTTTTCATTGAAAGAATGTTTGTTGTATCTCGAACATGTTTGGAATATGGTAGAAAATCCCTGATGTCCAAATTATTCTACCTTTGAAAGCATGTTCGCAGACACTAAACTTCAACCTCCCTAATGTGCTCAAACCAGTGTGTTGTACTTGAGAAACAACAAAAGTTAGCGTTTGGGAGGGTTATATAGAAAAGAATAGGAAAGGGATGGTGGTGGGACTCTCCTTGATTTAAAGAAAAAAAAAGAGTAATTAAGCATATGTTTCTTTTGTTGTGTTTTTATGAGGAAACCTCCTATGGGGACATCTTGAAGTATCCCCAAGTAATAGGGGTGTCAGATTTCTACAAGGAGTGTCCCTGGTGGAATACCCTACAAATGGAGTATATCGAGGATAGGAGGGGACATCCCCAATGACGTCCCTGCATTCCAATAGCATGGCAAGCAAAGGAGACACCTCCCCGACCCCTGTGGATGTGTCCCATAGAACAATGATTATTTCCAAGTCATTTTGGTCTCATCATTATTTTGAAAAGATCAAGACACATCCAATTTTTCATATTAGCTTTCCTAAAATAAGCATTGTTTGGGTTTAACGATTTAATGCCACTATTTGTCAATGTTCAAGAAGTTGAGAAAGTATCTAATGACTTTATCAAAGCAATTCACTATAGAAGCAATTGACTCGAGAATGGGGAAATAAACGAATACTTGGCAAAATGTCTAATTGGAAATTTATCCTAAGGGAAACTTCGGAGGAAACCAACTACTAGATGGTTTGATTAGTCAGTTGCTTTACTCGATAAAATGCACACGTGAACTCCAGCTATCTCTTGTCTGGGAATTTTTCCTTAATAGTAATAATGATCTCATTTGGGCAACAAAGATGTTACCAGACAAGTTTATCTGGTCAAGACCATGGCAAAGAGATCAAATTAATAAATCCTAAAGTATCAACATTAGAATTATGTCTAGCTAGTCCTGAGACCAACTTGGTGTGGGCCTTTGAAAACAACATTTGAATGCTAAATTAATGTCTGAAATTTGTGGATGACACATAATCACTTGAGTTACTGTTTTCACTATAAGATGGTCAACAAGGTGAGATAAGTTAGCACTCAAGTGTCTATTCGACACCATGTGTGTAAATTCAGCTCGTATACAGTGGGAGAACAACCCACTTCAAACAATCCTTCAATTTTATCTATATGTGCAAGATTAAGCACTTCATTTCAACGTATGGCAATTGTCAAACTTCCTCCCTAGTTGCAATTTGAAAGCAAAATACAATATGTTTGGAGAAGATTTCCACTTAGCAAAGGTTCAACTCTCTTGAAAGGAGGACAATTGCTTTTCTGTCCATTGTGGCACTTTTGAGGTCCTTGAAGGACCCCAAGAGAGCATGGGAGTAATTTGGCTCTTTTGAAGCTATGTTCTACATAAAAAAAAATCCAGGTTACTATGCCCAAGGAAAACCCCCAAGTACTTTGCCTCATTTCAAGGATGGTACCTAGGGTAAACCCTAGATTCTTCAGAGCACAAGCTCGTTACAAGAATATACTCATTATGAGCTCAACATGTCACTTACGGGAATAGAACCCGAGTGGGGAGTGTTGATGTTATGGTATCTATGGGAGGTATTAACCTCCATGTGTAACCTTTGACTAGAATGGAATATTCTGGAAGCAAGGGAAACCTAAACAAATGTGTGAAAACCCTAGAAGACAAGTCGGCCTAGCAGAATAAATAATATTAGAATATTATCTTCCAGAAAGACAAGTTGACTCTACAGAAAAAGATAAACAGAAAATATAATTACCAAAAAGTCAGGTTGGCCTAGCCAAAAAAGTCACTGGATAGATTAATATAAATAGAGGGCATTTTAGCTCATTTGTACACCCAGTCAGAGCGCAATTCTTGTGGAGAGTTGCAGTTGCAGCTACAACTGCAGTGGCAAGGAGGAATAAGGGTGTATGGTCATCTCTTGGTCTTGGTCTCTCTCTAAGTGATATTCTTGGTGAAACTCTTGGTGATATTCTTGGTAATACTCTTGGTGATATTCTTGTTAATTATGGCGCAAGTTTGAGAGAGTAGTGCAGTTGTAGCTGCTGCAGTTGTGTATTGCACTTGTTCTGTGGATATGGAGACTCTCTCTTGTGTGCTACCCTTGGAGAAGTAGCGCTCTACTTTTCTTGAGTTCTTGTTGCAGTTAGTAGCTAGGGTTTATCTGTTGGTTCTAGTATGGCTTTCCGAAATAATTCTGTCAAAAGTTAAGGTGCTCGGGGGTGGCTTCGTGCCTATGGATGGGTGACAATAAAGATATTGTCTATGGTGAAATCGAGCACATCAATTATTTTAACAGGTTATGGGCCCACACCACCTTTAGGACAATCTAACCACTGGAAGGTAGCGTGGAATTTCTTTGTTAAGCTCATTGTGGCACCAGTAGCAGTTGCAGCTAGGATTTTTTATTGTGTAGTTGCAACAAACCCTAATCCAACTCTTTGGGCACCTTAAGTGAAGTGTTGAACCTAATTTAAGGATATTCTAGTGCGCCTTAGCCTAGTGCACATGTTGGTACTCTCAGCAAGCAAAAACGTCAAGTTTGAGTTTTTGGTCAAAGTCAAAGTCAAAGGTTGACTTTTGGTCAAAAAATTGATTTTGTAGTCAAAGTTGAAATTTTAGAGTTTCTAGCTTGTTCTAATCATTAAACATTTTTGATTCAGTTTCTAACGTCTTCTTGACAAGATGGTGTCTAGTTTCAAATTAGAAGACAAGTTGAACGATGCTGCAAGTTTCAAAGGTATGCACTTGTATATGCTTTTCATGTTATATCATCTAGCAAAGCATGAGTGTATTTTGTAGGGAATGTACAAGAGACCTTGTCCAAGCAGTGATCTTGGATTCAGTACATTCATAGGAACAAGCAGTTGAGGCTCCAGGTTCCAGGAGACATTTCTTGCTCCTGGGCAGGTCACCTTGGTAATTCTATGATGATTACCATCCTTGTTACTATCTTATGAAAATGTTATTGGAAACACTTTTTCTCTTGTTGTTCTTGTTCCGGGAAGGTCACAGGCGATAGCTCTGAGAAGGAGCTAGATTGATAGTTGCAAACCCATCAAGTTGTGAGACAGGTGATCTCACCAAGTACCAATTCTAAAGGAAGCTATGATGGAAGAGTATCAATCCATCATTGAAAAATAATGTATGGGAAATCATACCTAGACCTGAATAAAAATCTGTAAATGAGTTTACAAGATAAAGCATGCAGTGAATGGAAGTATCAATAAATACAAGGCAAGATTCGTGGCTAGAGGGTTCTCCCGGCAGGAGGGAGAATACTATGATGAGACATTTGCTCCAGTTTCCAAATATACCTCTATCATATCTCTCGCAGCATCCATGGGTTGGAGTTTACATCAGATGGATGTAAAGATCGCTTTTTCTCAATGGAGGAAGAAGTATACATAGAGCAACCTCAAGGTTTTGGGGTACACCCAAGAGAAACCCATGTATGAAGAAGGCCTTGTATGGACTCAAGCAAGCTCTAAGAGCTTGGTGCAGAGCCTCTCATTATTCAGTGTAAGAGGGAGTTAGCCTCTAAATTCGATATGAAGGATCTTGGTCTCATGCATTATTATTTGGGACTAGAAGTATAGCAGAAGTGTGGTGAAATCTTCCTGTGGCAATGGAAGTATGTTGTAAATATTCTTCAGAAGTTTGGGATGATGGATTGCAAATCCATGGCAACTCTCATAATGACAGATATGAAGAAGTTGAGAGACTCTAATTATGATCCAGTAGACTCGTCCCTGTACTGGCAATTGATTGGCTCATTGATGTATTTGGTGAATACCCGATCGGACATTTGCTTTGTTGTGAAACACATTGAACTAGTTCTAGGTGGAACCTAGACAAGAGCATTGGATAGCTGCAAAGCATATCTTGAGATATCTTCGTGGGACGATAACTTATGGTTTGAGATATGCCTCAAATAATGATGTACAGCTGCATGGATTTACTCATTCAGATTGGGCAGGGAGTGCAGATGACAGAAAGAGTACTTATGGTATGTGTTTCAGTTTGGGATCTGCTATGATATCATGGGCTAGCAGGAAACAGAAGTTTGTTGCACTCAGCACTGCAGAAGCAGAGTATATTGCAGCTTGTGATGCTTGTACGAAAGCAGTGTGGCTCCGTAAGCTGGTTTCTGGACTGTTTGATCAGGTGCTAGATTCGACCATGATATATTGTGATAACCAGAGCTGTGTGAAGCTCTCAGAGAACTCGGTGTTCCATGACAGGTCAAAGCACATTGAGATCAAGTACTATTTTCTATGTGATAAAGTCCATAGGGGAGAAGTGGTTCTCCAGTATATCTCCACTGATGAGTAGACTGCAAATATTTTGACGAAGCCTTTGTCCAAGATAAAGTTTGCATACTTGAGGGACAAGCTGGGGCTCGTGGAGATTGCTCCCTTGGTTGAAAAGGAGGAGACGACTTCCTCAGTTAGGAGGGAGCATTGATATGTGATATCATGGACTGTCAATGAGTTGCGGATCTGTATCATGCTAATACAGCTTAGAGATGGTCATACAGCTTAGAGATGATGCTTGCATCATGCTAGATATGATCATGCTAGTACAGCTCAGATATGATACACATGGTTGGAGTTGTTGATATAGTGGCCTGAGGAGCATCATGCTAGTACATGTATATCTCCACTGATGAGTAGACTGCAAATATTTTGACGAAGCCTTTGTCCAAGATAAAGTTTGCATACTTGAGGGACAAGCTGGGGCTCGTGGAGATTGCTCCCTTGGTTGAAAAGGAGGAGACGACTTCCTCAGTTAGGAGGGAGCATTGATATGTGATATCATGGACTGTCAATGAGTTGCGGATCCGTATCATGCTAATACAGCTTAGAGATGGTCATACAGCTTAGAGATGATGCTTGCATCATGCTAGATATGATCATGCTAGTACAACTCAAATATGATACACATGGTTGGAGTTGTTGATATAGTGGCCTGAGGAGCATCATGCTAGTACATCTTAGAGGTGGACATACAGCTTAGATATGATGTATTGACATCATGCTAATTATGTTCATGCTAGTACAGCTTAGAGACGATGTTGGTGAGCCGCATCATGCTAGATATGGCCATGCGAGTACAGCTTAGATATCACATACAGCTTAGATATGATGTATTGACATCATGTTAGATATGTCATGTTAGTGCAGCTTAGAGATGACCATACAGCTTAGAGATGATGCAAGGGGATTGTGTCATGCTAGATATGATCATGCGAGTACAACTTAGATGTGGCATACATCTTAGATATGATGCATTGGCATCATGCTAGATATGTCATGCTAGTACGGCTTAGAGATGATCATACAGCTTAGAGATGACACAGTGAGGCATTGATCTACGTCATGCGACTACAACTTAGATATGGCATACAACTTAGATATGATGCATTGGCATCATGCTAGATATGTCATGCTAGTACAGCTTAGAGATGATGTAGATGATACTCCATATCATGCCAGTACAGCTTAGATATGATGCATTTGCATCATGCTAGTATGGCTTAGAGGTGATGCAACTGATGACATTGTTGATGCCGGATGATATCAGATGATATGATTTGATTGTTGTGGAGACTGTATGTCTCTAGAAAGTAGTTGTATGCTACTGTGGTGGATGTGCTCCACTAGTAGTGATTGTGTGTCACTAGTTAGTAGTCGTGTGCTACTAGGAGTAGTTGTGTACCACTGGGCAGTAGTTGTGTACTACTATGGATAGACACAGTTGTGTTCTATTGGATGGAATTGTAGCAGTTGTATGCTACTATCTGATTGCCATGAAGACTACCACTAGTGTTGTACATGATTTCCAACTAGATGAATAGTCAATGTGCTGGTGGACAGACATTCTCCAGACGAAGAATGGTCCAAGCAGAACAGATTACTAGTGGACAGACATTCTCCCTATGGAGAATGGTCCAGGTTGACAGATTGTTGACGTATCATGGACTGGTATTTTCCTAAGGCACAGATTGTGGCCCGATTAGGAAAATGGTTCAGGACCGATATTCTCCTAAGACACAGTTATTGGCCTGATCAGGTTGAACAGTCCGCCCCCTAAGGACATGACGTCCCGATTAGGCTGGTTGATATGGAACCGATATTTTCTAAGGCGTATGGGTAGAGATTGATCTCTATGGTACATATGACTCGATTAGAAAATAGTCTGAGACTGACATTCCTGTAGGAATGGTCTCTGTAGCCCATGTTGTGGCTTTCAGCATCTTGAAGGACTGACATTCTTCTAGGACGTAGGTCCGGATTAGAAGAATGGTCCTTGTAGCCCATTGTGGGGCTTTCAGCCTCTGTTGGGACAACTATTCTTCTAGAATGTATGTATGGATTAGAAGAATGGTCCTTGTATCACTTTGTTGAGTGGGTGACTCATGCGAGACACTTTGTTGAGTGCGCTGAGTTCGGCACATGACTTATTCAGCATCATGCCCGATTACTCAAATGGAGTATGGCCTCGAGAGATGATGCAAACGATGATGTATGTTGATGCCAGGATGCTATCAGACGATACTGATAGTGATGATGATGCTCGTGACTTGATCTGTTGATCATGAGATAGCCTATGTGGCTATGATGATGCTACCGGCAGAATGGTCTATGCGTGCTCAAGACCATTACTGTTAATAGCTCCCTAGCTAGGAGGGAATGTTAATGTTACAGTAGCTGCGGGAGGTATTAACCTCCACGTGTAACCTTTGACTAGAATGGAATATTATGGAAGCAAGGGAAACCCTAAAGTTTAAACAGATGTGTGAAAACCCTAGAAGACAAGTCGACCTAGCAGAATAAAAAATATTAGAATATTATCTTCCAAAAAGACAAGTGGACTCCATAGGAAAAAGATAAACAGAGATTATAATTACCAGAAAGTCAGGTCAACCCAGCCAGAAAAGTCACTGGACAGATTAATATAAATAGAGGACGTTTTAGCTCATTTGTACACCCATTCAAAGCGCAAGTCTTGTGGAGAGCTACAATTGCAGCTGCAACTGCAACTGCAAGGAGGAATAAGGGCGTATGGTCATCTCTTGGTCTTGGTCTCTCTCTAAGTGATATTCTTGGTGAAACTCTTGGTGATATTCTTGGTAATACTCTTGGTGATATTCTTGCTAATTATGGCGCAAGTTTGAGAGAGTAGTGTAGCTGCAGCTGCTGCAGTTGTGTATGGTACTTGTTCTGTGGATATGGAGACTCTCTCTCTTGTGCGCTACCCTTGGAGAAGTAGCGCTCTAATTGTCTTGAGTTGTTGCTGCAGTTAGCAGCTAGGGTTTATCTGTTGGTTCTAGTATGGCTTTCCGAAATAATTCTGTCAAAAGTTAAGGTGCTTGGGGGTGGCTTTGTGCCTATGGATGGGTGACAATAGAGATATTGTCTATGGTGAAAACGAGCACATCAATTATTTTAACAGGGAGGATAAAACTCCATCCCACAACCACTCGGCTAGACTCAATTGACTATGTTCTACACAATTTATGTTTTTAAACTAGAGAAAAAATATTTTCATTCACCCACCCCTTTCTTAATGAAAAAAATAGAAAAATGAATATTTTGATCTTATGACAAGTTAATCATATGATCAATAAGAAGCTTTTCCTTAGTTTGGCTAGTTTATGTTTTGTTCTTACTAGATACCCAACCTCCAAAAGATCAAAATAGAACACTAATCAGTCGAGTTTTGACAGTATGTACTTAGCATACTTACATAACTATGTTCCAACCTTTATGGTTGAAGGTGTCATATTTCAAAGCATATCTAAGTTGATTATTAGTTGTATATTGTTGCTAATTCTGGCTTAAGTAAGATTTGGATGGATTCTTAGTAGTTTTGACTGCCCATGTCATATTCAATTACATTAATGTCACTTATCATTAGTCTAGATGTTTTTTGAATGTTATTTAGTCACTGAATCACACTTTTCATAGCTATTTTCCGACTCATATTATGGTTGAATCCATACATGACATAAATTCTAGCCAATATTCCTATCCAAAAGAAAGCATCATAGGGCAGTATTCTAGCAGCCAAGAGGGTGGTGCAGAGTCTAGAGGGTTATGTGCCTTGGCAGGTTTTGTTTCAGCATTGAGTGCTTTCAATGGATCATATTGATAGAGTTCGAGGGGCATTTGATTTATGTGACATTATTTCCACTCCCCATCTCTTTCAGGTTACAAATTCACTCATCTTTAAGAGCATTTGGTCAGCCTAGAAAGTTGCTGCAGGGTTGGTACCACTGCAATGGGAGGGCAGTCAGGCTGGTTGGGATCTAGCTTGTCAGCCAATTTGTAGTTGGAGTGAGAATGGTGATTGTATTGTGGAGGTGTCGTTCTTTTAGGCACGCAGGCTGAGCCGAAAGGGCATCCTCTTTTAGTGAGATTTATGGGATCCCAACACTCACTCCTGGAAGGAGTGGAGACCTCTTGCTCAAGAGTATGGAATTCTTACCACGAACCATCTCTCGATCATGGAGTTGCAAGCCCTCGTTCCAGAGTCCAAGTTGTTTAAGATGAACATTAGTATGCTTGGGTCGTTTTGGAGGGACTAGGGTTGGAGCTTTGGTCATCCGCCTCTTCATTATGACTCCCACCATTTGCATTGAATGCTTCATCCAAGATGTTCACTTTCTCCAGCTCTTAAAACTCAATGGATATCTAAGGACCCAAAGGAACATTGGGTTTAGCATATGCAGAGTATCTAGACTATGCAGCTTTCCTATAAGCTGAGAATTTTTGCTTGGCTAGTCATCTATCAAGGGATTCCATCCAAGGCAAAGTTGGCCAAGAGTGGTATCTCAAATGGCCTCTATCCAGTTTATTAGTGCTCAGAGACCATCAAGCATATCTTATAGGAGTGTTGGTTCACCAAGTGTTGTTGGAGTTGGTTTGAGGATCAACATTCTGCGTTGCTTCAAGACAGGGTGCATTGGCACGCTGCTTTGTTTGAGGATGGTTGTTTTCTTGTTTGTGATGCCTTCTTCGAAATTTGGCATTGCCTACATATCTCATTGTTATTTGTGTTGTGAAAACTCAAATGTAAGTTTGTTTTCAATCAAGAGATTAGCTCATTGTCTGCTTCAATTCTTTGTGGAAAGATGAGGTACGCCACCAGCTTTTGGCAAGCGAAACCTTGTTGATCAAAGATGCCCAATCTTTGGATCACATGGAGTATTCTACTTTTATTTCCACTCCAGTAGCTCTCAAGAAGAGGTTATGAAGTTCATTGTATATACCCTTCCACTTTTTGCATTTCTAATTTTAATATTTTTCTGTAAATATAAGACTTATTTTTCAAAAAAAAAATCCTATCCTAGCAGATTTGGCAGGTGGTGGAGACATATTTCTGTTAGAAAATTGTAATAAACGTAGTATGTAAAAACTCCATTCTATATACCTTTCTTTTATTTTCAGCTTTGTAAATGTCTACTTGTTAATATAAGATGTATTTTCAAAAAATTAAATAAAGAAATAAATGTAGTATGTGCTTCTCAAAACAAGTACCCTGCCATTTCTTTATTTCCTGACATGCCCTAGATCGACCTAAAGGTGGAAATAAAGTGATTCCGGTGAAATCGTGTAGCTTGCCTAGGAAAGGTATTAACCTATGTTGCACGGGGACCCAATCCCCCCAAAAAAACCCACATACTCGCCCGTTCCCGCGTCTCGGGGACTTGGGGACCCTTAGGAAATGTTGCCAAACTGCTAGGGACTCCATTGGGGACTCGGGGACTTGTTGGCCATCACCAAGATGTTCCGGGCAGATTTCAAGGACATTCCAGGTAGATTTCGGGGATGTTCTGGGCAGATTTTGGCGATTTTCCAGGTATATATCTTCAGTTTTGACAATCATGGAAATTGATGATTGGACAATACAATTTTTTTTCCCATCCATTATTTTTGTATTGCACTAAATCTAAATCTATTCTACAAGTTGCAACTCAAAACATGGGTTTTGTATGATGGGTTTCGATTTGGGTTTCTGGTGATTTAAATATTGTATTTTTAACAACAACATTACAACAAGCAAAGCTTCCATGTCAAAAAAAACAGGAAATGCAACATTTCAAAGGGCTGATCCTTGTGGTTATTGCGCTTGTTCTTCTCATTTTTCTGGTCATCTTAGCTTTTACATGTTGTACATGGGTTTCCAAGAGTCATTGAAGTCTAGAGCTTCCACCATCCCAACCTCGAGCATTGTGAAAACAATCAGATAGTAGTGACTTGGATTGGGTACTAAACGTTTGGATAAATTCCTATTCAATCACCTTCTTAATCTGAAATATGAATCTAATCTCTTTACGGAATAAAAGTGTTTTATAGTGGTTTTCAACACAGATGTAAAAATATGCAAAACCTATTGAGAAGGGAATGCCTTTTATGTTTTAACATAAACATTATTAACAAGAAATATGAAGAAGAAAAGCTGCTATAGAGACAGTTGTCACTTAAGTTTCCTAAAGATAAACTGCATTTTGCTCATGTCTAGCAACCAATAATGGAATGTCACTCGGCCCTATTTTAAATTGCTCAAGCTTTTTCAAAGTTGGCAAGTGTAAGGGCTGTGCATAATACTATATAGTATAGCTTGTTATGCTTACAAGCTTGAAGCAACTATACATGTTTATGGTGAATTCTAAAATTTTAATATTTTTTTAATATATATATATATATATATATATTATTGTCATCCCCCAACCCGCCATCCCCTAAAAAATTTGGGGGTGTGCTCTAGCCGTCCTGGGGATGCATCCCCCCATCCCCACCATTCCCCCGTCCCAAAAACTGATGCAACATAGGTATTAACCATTATGTATTCACTATTGCCACCTAATTAAAGGTGTAGAAGAACATAATAATTGAGCTGAATTTTTGGAATATTCAATAAACTAAGGTTAGGGGAGCTCTAGTCCAAGGCTCGTTGGAAGCATTGAACCCTATGCAGCAATAGTGTTCTAACTTCTACCATTGACAGGTGGAGACCCTGAACAACAGTTTAGGTGCAGTTCTTCTAGTGCTAAGAGGTATTTATAAATCAATAGGTGCTCTTATGTATGTGAACTCATGGATTACTTCCTGGAATTGGTTCAACATCATTAGAAGGATAGGAGTCCAGCTACGTAATTTATTTTTAACCAACTATATACATGAACCTCTGGATGTTTTCATCTAACAAAGAGTAGATCTCATCCTCCTTAGAACTGTAGACCTTTGCCTATACCTCGACAAAACCTCAACATTCTAACAGGCATTTGTTGAGCATTGCTGGGTCAGTATAAGTTGCATTTTTTGGCTAGTTTGAATTCTCCCTGGGTTGAGGCACACTAGTCTATGTCAACGGGTTTACTAGTGATGCCATCCGCAAATGTGGGGAAGCATCCCTTGAGTTTCCCTGCAAGCTTTTCCTTCCAGAAAAAAGGTATAGGTTGTACATTGATACAACAAACCATTAGTTTAAATGTCTCACCCAGGGCAATGAATCATTTTTTATGAATCTCTATTTCTTGTTCTCTAAACAGACCATTGTTTTTCCTGAATGAAAACCTGGGACCATTTTTTAGTGATTTTTTAACACTGATTATTACTGCTCTGCATCAAGACTTTGAAAGGGGGAAATTGGTTCCTGAGCATGGTTGGAATAGGATCTTCAAAAAACACTAACCTTTTGACCTGGACTTGCATCATTCAGATAAGTTCTAAGATTTTGCAGTAGTGATACGTAACGAAATATGGATTGAATACAACACAGTTCCCAGCTTCGATGTCATAGGATCTCTAAAAGTCAGCCTTCTCAATGTGCCTACTCCGTTGCTTTAGCTGGTATGTTAATTGATGTAGTAAATTGTAAAAGCACAGGCTGTTGCCAGAAAAAGAAGACAGTGCCCTCATTGGGTCCCTTATCAATTGTAAAGAAAGGAAAAACCTAGTCTGTAAAGCAGCATAGGTAGTTCCACACAAGTACAATAAAATTGTGTTTTTAGGAAAAAACTATACAGTTTCTTCATTATTAACTGTTAGTTATTGTTCATTGTTTTCTGTTTCTTTCTATGATGAATTATGATTTGCAGCAAAATCTCATGGTGAAATTCTACACAAAATGGAGTATTAATGCATATAGACAATGCCCTTTATGGGTTGCTTAATGTGCACCAGGGTAAAGCCTAGTCTGAAAAGCAGAATAGGAAGTAGTTACACACAAGTAATAAATTTGTATTCTAGCACATAGAGTTGTACAGTTACTTTGTTATTTTTCCAGTGCTGTTTGTTACTTGTTCATGATTTGTTATTTCTTTCTACTATGGATTATCATTTTTTGTTGCTTTATGCTGAAATTACATTTGACAATTGAGAATACCCATGCTTAAACCATGAACTACTGTTTTTTTTGCATTTCATTTTTTGGAATTCCTGGACGAGATCCTTATTTTCCCAGGTTCAGACATTTTGCTAAACTGGGATATATTTCTAAGATTTCTCTTCTTTAGGAAGGTTGCTAGCATTCAATGAGATCAAGTATTCTATTACACACATGTTCAGAGGCGATTTTCTGTTTATGACATTAAGCAAAGAAAACAGTACCATTAGAATTTCCAAGAGAACTGTGGTTTACAATTTCACTTCTTGGAGTCCTGAAGTTAGCACTGACCATTCACAATTTTTAGCATCTTGTTCGCATTTCAAAGAAGGGGATAGGAAACGATGTAATCTATAGAGATATTTCTAGTTCTTGTCCATGATATAAACACATACTGTTAAACCTTCTGTAAATCAAGATCATGTTTCATTATTCACTGACGGAGTTGGTTATGAGCCTTTGCTACATTACTACAGGTTTCGGTTTCTAGCCATTCAATCTTTATGAATATAAGGACGAAAAAGCAGTGGCATTGCAGACTTAAGTCTTAAACAATGTCAGAATAAGATTGAACAGGATCACACCAGATATTAAATATACCTGTTAATATAAAACACATCATGACAGTTGAGCAAACCAAATTTCAAATTGCAGCTCTCTTCATACCTTTTTCTTGAATTTTTTGAAATCCCCTAATGTCTCCTCCACCACAGAATTTTCCATTTGCTCCTAAATCAGGACACCAAGGTTAACCAACCTAATTTAAAATGTAGTCTGATGAATGCAGTTTCAAAGCTTTTCTTTTATATTCTGTAAACAAAACCAAATTACTGACAGAAGTTGGAACTAAGGCACTGAAAATTATCCCCATGATATAATCAAGCAAACTAAAAATAACCTATACAATAGAAGGCATGTTTATGGTTATAACAAGGAATAAAGAAAGAAGGAACCAATATTAACATCCATAAATGGCCTAAAAAACAAACAATGGATCTGCTTAATACACTGCATATAATATCTTAAGAAAACGAGTAAGGCATTGGGCTGTAAGACTTTCCAATGATGTGAAAGAGGGATCTAGGGTTTTGTTGCAGCTGGCTCTCTCTCTCAAGCAACACTTTGGACTCCATCTCTTTAAGGGATGTTTCTTGAGTTTCACAACCCAAGTCTCCGCCAGGTGAGAAAACACCCAATTCTCATCATGGTTTGGCTTTGATGGAGAAACCATCGCCCCATCTGCACACCAATAGGAACCAGATTTTGCAAGGGGAGGAAGAAGGTCCATCCCATCCTTCTTATAAAGACGCAACCAATAAAATACCCGTTTACAAGAAGAAGGGGCAAAGCAATCACCAAATCAACTGCCACAGAGGGACAGCAAACTAGACACTAAATTTTTCATTGAAAGAGCATCGAGCAATCCTATTTACAAAGTGAACACAAAGCAGGTCAAAATTACCCTTTTGAATCATAAGGACAAAATACTCATTTGCAGGTTCAAATTTTCAATGACCTCTGGCCAAGCAATAAAGTAGTGAAGAAATGGATCAATCTTCATTGGCATGAAGATTGCCTAGTAATATTTTATGCCAGAGATTTTTTTCTTCGATCTTTTGCAACTCAAGAAAAGAGGAATCAAACCCTAAAATATGGGCCCTGGTACTAGGAAAATGCAGGTATTTTTATGAGGCCATGGTCTCTCAAATTCAATCCAGCCACAATGTCACTCTCAGCCATTTATGGGTTAGATTACCGAATCTGCCTGTCCATTTCTAGGAGAGAGGTTTTGTAGGAAACTGCATTGGCAAATCTCCTGGTCATGATAAAAGAAGGGTTCAAGAAGGCATGTTTACCTATGCTAGAATCTGTTGGAGATAGACCTATGCAAGGGCTTGCCAGAAATGACATGGAAGGAGCACAGAGAATGCAGACTTTGGATTACGAAAATAAAACAAGGACATCGTTTGATGAGTTTGGGCACTTTGTGGAGAATTCTCCTAGAAGGGAAACCCAAGAGATGAATCCCAAGAAAACCTCCACACGACCTATGCAAAGCAGGAGGGTTTCAAAAAGGTTAAGAATTGAAGAAAAAGAAATCGAATTGGACTTGAAATAAGAAAAATGGGAAGTCAAAACAACAAGGGCTAAAGAAACCCTTAGGAATGGGACAACGATCTTGAATTGGAATGATAGGCTCCACAACCTAGTCTCCTGCAGACCCATGTTTGCATCAAATATCCCATACTCAACTCAGAGAATGAATCAGCTAGGCTAAAGAGTAAGAGTTGACTTGAACTCGTGAAAAACTCATCAGTTGACTCGAGAAATTAGAAAACACCAAATTTCAGTAAAAAGAAAAAATTCATTAATATGAATGTTTACAATTTCAATATAATGCAAATTTTCAATAATAACTCGTTTCAAAGTACATATATGATACTACACACTATAAAACACTATGGATTCTGAAGAGGACAAGTTGTTAAGTTTGCTTTAGTGAGGATAGGTTCTCTAAGTTGAGAAAAAGTAAAATTATCTCAACTAAAAGTTATATCCCAGCCATCGATCTAAGATGAGATCTAATGGATGAGATTTATTTTCCTCCTCTCACATGGATCCTCCCCAAAATATAAAAGCAACCCGACCCTACACTAAAAGCGTGAAGACCATTCTACAAAGAATCGTGGGAGCAGGGAAGGAGGTAACCGTACCGTCGTACAGTCTGGTATGATTGAAGAAGGAGTGAATCGACCAAGTTAGGGTCGCATTCACTATAGACTTGTGGCGCATAACTCGACCAAGCTAGGGTTGATTCTCCACAAGAAAGAAAGAACCCATTCCCTACTTCAGTCTATTATACGGCCTGGAGGTAATAAAACTGTAGCGTATAGTGGGGGGCAGATTTGTACAGTTTTGGGCGGACAGGACAGAGTACAAGTCAAGAGATAAGAGATCTCTTGCATTTGTTGTATGTATTTCCCTGTAATAAGTAATAAGAACAGAATTGTAACGTCCCTTGGCCGGCGACCCCGGCCGGGTAACACTACCAAAGCAACCTTTGCTTTTTCGTTACTGCTCTAATACCATTTATGTGACATTCCCGGCCTTAAACAACAGGCCAGGCCATGCCACCGAGTAACTTTGCGGAAATAATCACATATAAAACTTAACCGGAAGATAGAGATAACATTTGATATTCACACATATAAATATATATCTATCTAATGCAATTAAACAAACGTCAATACTCTACTCATACACCTGTTCATGCGGAAGCAACATTAACACCTACATGCAACATATATATACAGGCATTACTCATTAATTATAATGCAAATATAAATACATATCATACAGCGAACAGAGAATTGGTACTTATCTTTTAATAGGTGACCACCAATTGCATGAAGACCTTCCATGAACCTCCCAGCCTTAGACCACGCTGCTCATCACGCTCAGCAGTGGCTCACCCCCAAGCTGGGACTAAACTCCACCGGGCAAGGGAATTCTAGGCTTGGCAAGGACAACAAGGAAGTTACACAAAACAACAGGAAGGATCTTTTATCCCAGGAGCCACTTATGCCCACAACCCATAGACCCTCATTCCCCACACGCCTGCTCCACCCCAGGAGGGTACACCTTCACTAATACAAGTCCATCGGCTACTACACCTCCCTTACCTTGGGCTTCAGCAACAGGCTGGACCGGAAGTCTCAGAGTACTGTAGCTGCTACGGGACTCCCTCCAGGAGAACTCACTTCCCAGTAAACTCTCTCACCTGGGAGAGTTGCTCACAGGCCTGACAACCTGCTTCATCAATTCAGCTCTTATGTCAAACGGACATAGGTGATGTCAACAACAGATTTCAGGTAATACACAGGTGAAGTCAACCACAGAAAACGGGTATGGACACAGAATATGTCAGCAAACCAAGCTTAGCCAAAACTACGTTGGCAGCAACCGCCAACTGCTACGACACAACACGACTCAAGAAAAATACAAGTGCGTCGGGCTTCACAAGAAATACGCAAGACAACTCTAGTGTCTGCAGGTTACACTGGCACGTGCATCAGTGAGGAGTATGGCTACAGAGAAACGGACCAAGTTAGATCCCACAGCCGAGAAGGGGATTCTTGTGGGATACAGTGAGACATCTAAAGCTTACAGAATATACATTCCATCCTCAAGGAAGACAGTGGAGAGTAGAGATGTAAAATTTGAAGAAGAAAGGGCTTTTCGGAAATCCTATCAAAATGAGGATATACTAGAAACAGAAGTTCCACAAAAGGAAGATACACCTCTCCAACCTACAAGTTACTCTAATGATGATCAGAGTGAAGAACAAGCAAAAAGTCAGCTAGAATCCTTAAAAAGGAGAAAACCAAAATGGGTTGAACGATTGCTAAAAGAAGCCAATGAACAAGTGAAAGCTCCAAGAACTTCAATAAGAACCAGTATACCTCCTCAAAGGTACTCGGGGTATGCTTCTCTCATGAGTTATATTATTGAGTCAAAACCTACTAGCTTTGAGGAAGCTGCCAAGGAGCAAGTATAGAGAGAGGCCATGGTAGAAGAATATGCCTCAATAATCAAGAATGGGGTTTGGGAGATTGTGCCAAGGCCAAAACAAAAATATGTGGTTAGCTCTAAATGGATCTTCAAGATCAAACATACAGCAAACGGCAACGTTGAAAAATACAAGGCAAGATTTGTAGCTCGAGCGTTCTCACAACAGGAAGGAGTGGACTATGATGAAACCTTTTCCCCGGTAGCACGCTACACGTCCATTCGGGTTGTGATGTCAGTTGCCACTCAGATGGGGTGGAAAATTCACCAAATGGACGTTAAGACAACATTCCTCAATGGGAAGATTGAAGAGGAAGTCTATCTAGAACAACCACAGGGATTTGAAGTTCATAGTAGAGAAAGTCATGTTTGTCGACTAAGGAAGGCTCTCTATGGACTTAAGTAGGCACCCAAAGCGTGGTATGCAAGAATTGACAGTTGTCTCCAAAGCATTGGATTTATCAAAAGCAATGCAGATTCCAATCTATACCTCTCAGAAGGCATGGTAATATTCTTATTCTTGTCCTATATGTTGATGATTTATTTCTCACAGGTGTAGAAAATCTAGTCATCAGTTGTAAACAAGACTTGGCCAAAGAATTTGAAATGAAAGATTTAGGTCTTATGCATTATTTTCCTGGCTTAGAAGTATGGCAACGAGAAGGAGAAATTTTCCTTGGTCAAGGGAAATATACAGTAGAAATTCTCAAAAGATTTGTGATGGAGGATTGCAAAATCATGACTACTCCCATGATTACAAATCTCGAGAAGTTGAGCACATTTGAGTCAGACAAGGTGAATCCTACCATCTATAGACAATTGATTGGTTGCTTAATGTATTTGGTCAACCCTAGCCCCGATATTTGTTTTGCAATCAATACTCTCAGCCAACATATGGTGGATCCTTGTAGAGTGCATTGGATTGCAACTAAACATATCCTCAGATACCTGAAAGGTAACATAGAGTATGGACTTTAGTATGTGAAGGGGGATCATATCAGTCTGGTAGGATACTCCGATTCGGACTGGGTAGGAAGCGCATTTGATCGGAAGAGTACATCCGGCTATTGTTTTAGTTTGGGGTCAGGCATGATCTCTTGTTACAATAGGAAACAAAAGTCTATAGCTCTCAGTTCTGCAGAGGCCAAGTACATGGCAGCAAGTCAAGCAAGTTGTGAAGCTCTTTGGCTTCGGAAGATACTTGTTGACCTTTTTACTACAGAAGTAGATCCTACCATAATATATTGTGATAATCAGAGTTGTATCAAGCTCTCAGAAAATCCAGTTTTTCATGACAGATCTAAGCATATTGAGATCCGGTATCACTTTATTAGAGATAGAGTACAGAAGGGAGCAATAAAGCTCCAGTACATCTCTACCAATGAGTAGATTGCAGATATATTTACCAAAGGACTGTCAAAAGGGAAATTTGAGCACTTCAGAGAAAGGCTGGGAGTGATTGAGAACACTTTCCTCACTAAAAGGGAGTGTTAAGTTTTCTTTAGTGAGGATAGGTTCTCTAAGTTGAGAAAAAGTAAAATTATCTCAACTAAAGGTTATATCCCAGCCATCGATCTAAGATGAGATCTAATGGCTGAGATTTATTTTCATTCTCTCACATGGATCCTCCCCAAAATATAAAAGCAACCCGACCCTACACTAAAAGCGTGAAGACCATTCTGCAAAGAATTGTGGGAGCAGGGAAGTGTTAATATTATGGTATCTTCGGGAGGTATGAACCTCTATTGTGACCTATGACGAGACTAGAATCCTCCGGAAGGAAGCAAAGAAATGAAGGAAACCCTAGACAAGTTGTCGGCTGCAGAAATATATTTAATATGGATTTATTAATACCCAGAAGGAGAAGTCGGCCCCAGTTAAACTGCCCAGATTACTATAAATACAAGGCGCCAGTTTTCATTATTCACATCTCAGCAATTGCAGAGAGAACTGGATCTGCGCAGGTGCACTTGCAGCTTGTGTGCAAGTTTCTAGGAAGGTGTGCGCTAGCCTCTGGGTGGGATCATCTGTTCAGCTTAGTTTCTATTCTTGCTTGGTGCATTAGCCTCTCTTGGCTATTGGATTGCTACCAGGATTCTCCTCTCAGTCAAGGTCAAGGTGCTCGGAGGGTGGCTTCGGCCTGTGGTTGGGTGACGAGGGTATCGTCAATGGTAAAACGAGCACAATCTTCTATATTCTAATAGGTTATGGGCCCACACCCCTTCAGTCAGCCTAAAACGCTGGAAGGAAGCATAGTCACTAGACATTGAGCTCGTTGAGGAGTTGTCACTAGGGTTACTAGCAGGAGCAGCTTCCAAAGCACTACAGCTAGGGTTACTAGCAAAAGCAGTTGCAGAAACCCTAATTCTCAAATCCGACACCTTGTGATGGAGCATCTCGCTCAAGGAGAAGATATTCAGATCCGCCCTAACTTAGCGCACCTCTTGACTCTCTCAGAAGACATTGTTGAGATTTGGATACCTTGGAAAGTGGTCCCCATGTGCTTATGAGTCTCTAAGCACAAAGGGGGAAGACTTTTACCCTCATACTTTACTTTATGATTCTAATTTCACTTTGACTTAGGAGTTTTAAGTCAAAAGTGAAATATGTC
>JASDQU011027439.1:0-18008 GCA_032191745.1 Picea mariana | reverse complement strand
TGCTTCAAGCTTGTAAGCATAACAAGCTATACTATATAGTATTATGCACAGCCCTTACACTTGCCAATTTTGAAAAAGCTTGAGCAATTTAAAATAGGGCCGAGTGACATTCCATTATTGGCTGCTAGACATGAGCAAAATGCCGTTTATCTTTAGGAAACTTAAGTGATAACTGTCTCTATAGCAGCTTTTCTTCTTCATATTTCTTGTTAATAATGTTTATGTTAAAACATAAAAGGCATTCCCTTCTCAATAGGTTTTGCAGATTTTTACATCTGTGTTGAAAACCAATATAAAACACTTTCGTTCCGTAAAGAGATTAGATTCATATTTCAGATTAAGAAGGTGATTGAATAGGAATTTATCTAAATATTTAGTACCCAATCCAAGTCACCACTATCTGATTGTTTTCACAATACTCGAGGTTGGGATGGTGGAATCACTAGACTTGAATGATTCCTGGAAACACATGTACAACATGTAAAAGCTAAGATGACCAGAAAAATGAGAAGAGCAAGCGCAATAACCACAAGGATCGGCCCTTTGAAATGTTGCATTTCCTGTTTTTTTTTGACATGGAAGCTTTGCTTGTTGTAATGTCGTTGTTAAAAATACAATATTTAAATCACCAGAAACTCAAATCGAAACACATCATACAAAATCCATGTTTTGAGTTGCAACTTGTACAATAGATTTAGATTCAGTGCAATACAAAAATAATGGATGGGAAAAAAAATCCTATTGTCCAATCATCAATTTCCATGATTGTCAAAACTGAAGATATATATCTGGAAAATTGCCAAAATCTGCCCAGAAAATCCCTGAAATCTGCCCAGAACATCCCCGAAATCTGTCTGGAATGTCCTTGAAATCTGCCCGGAACATCTTGGGGATGGCCAGCAAGTCCCCGAGTCCCCAATGGAGTCCCTAGCAGTTTGGCAACGTTTCCGAAGGGTCCCCAAGTCCCCGAGACATGGGAACGACGAGTATGCGGGTTGTTTTGGGGGAATGGGTCCCCGTGCAACATAGGTTAATACCTTTCCTAGGCAAGCTACATGATTTCACCGGAATCACTTTATTTCCACCTTTAGGTCGATATAGGGCATGTCAGGAAATAAAGAAATGTCAGCGTACTTGTTTTGAGAAGCACATACTACATTTATTTCTTTATCTATTTTTTTTAAAATACATCTTATATTAACAAGTCATTTACAAAGCTGAAAATAAAAGAAGGGTATATAGAGTGGAGTTTTTACATACTACATTTATTACAATTTTCTAACAGAAATATGTCTCCACCACCTACCAAATCCACTAGGATAGAATTTTTTTTTCGAAAAATAAGTCTTATATTTATAGAAAAATATTAAAATTAGAAATGCAAAAAGTGGAAGGGTATATACAATGAACTTCATAACCTCTTCTTGAGAGATACTAGAGTGGAAATAAAAGTAGAATACTCCATGTGATCCAAAGATTGGGCATCTTTGATCAACAAGGTTTCGCTTGCCAAAAGCTGGTGGCGTACCTCATCTTTCCACAAAGAATTGAAGCAGACAATGAGCTAATCTCTTGATTGAAAACAAACTTACATTTGAGTTTTCACAACACAAATAACAATGAGATATGTAGGCAATGCCAAATTTCGAAGAAGGCATCACAAATAAGAAAACAACCATCCTCAAACAAAGTAGTGCGCCAATGCACCCTGTCTTGAAGCAACACAGAATGTTGATCCTCAAACCAACTCCAACAACACTTGGCGAACCAACACTCCTATAAGATATGCTTGATGGTCTCCGAGCACTGACAAACTGGATAGAGGCCATTTGAGAGACCACTCTTGGCCAACCTGGCCTTGGATGGAATCCCTTGATAGATGACTAGCCAAGCAAAAATCCTCAGCTTATAGGAAAGCTGCATAGTTTAGACACTGTACATACGCTAAACCCAATGTTCCTTTGGGTCCTTAGATATCCATTGAGTTTTAAGAGCTGGAGAAAGTAAACATCTTGGATGAATCATTCAATACAAATGGTGGGAGTCATAATGAAGAAGCAGATGACCAAAGATCCAACCCTAGTCCCTCCAAAACGATCCAAGCATACTAATGTTTATCTTAAACAACTTGGACTCTGGAATGAGGGCTCGCAACTCCATGACCGAGAGACAGTTCGTGGTAATAATTCCATACTCTTGAGCAAGAGTTCTCCACTCCTTCCAGGATTGACTGTTGGGATCCCATAAATCTCACTAAAAGAAGATGCCCTTTTGGCTCAGCGTGCGTGCCTAAAAGCACGACACCTCTGCAATACAATCACCATTCTCCCTCCAACTACAAATTGGCTGACAAGCTAGATCCCAACCAGCCTAACTGCCCTCCCATTGCAGTGGTACCAACCCTGCAACAACTTTCTAGGCTGACCAAATGCTCTTAAAGATGAGCGAATTCATAACTTGAAAGAGATGGGGAGTGGAAATAATGTCACATAAATCAAATGCCCCTCGAACTCTACCAATATGATTCATTGAAAGCACTCGATGCTGAAACAAAACCTGCCAAGGCATATAACCCTCTAGACTCTGCACCACCCTCTTGGCTTCTAGAATACTTCCCTATGATGCTTTCTTTTGGATAGGAACACTAGCTAGAATTTATTCAGCTATAATATGAGTCGGAAAATAGCTATGAAAAGTGTGATTCAGTGACTAAATAACATTAAAAAACATCTAGACTAATGATAAGTGACATTAATGTAATTGAATATGACATGGGCACTCAAAACTACTAAGAATCCATACAAATCTTACTTAAGCCAAAATTAGCAACAATATACAACTTAGATATGCTTTGAAATATGACACCTTCAGCCATAAAGGTTGGAACATAGTTATATAAGTATGCCAAGGCCATACTGTCAAAACTCGGCTGAATAGTGTTCAATTTTGATCTTTTGGAGGTTGGGTATCTAGTAAGAACAAAACATAAACTAGCCAAACTGAGGAAAAGCTTCTTATTGATCATATGATTAACTTATCATAAGATCAAAATATTCATTTTTCTATTTTTTTCATTAAGAAAGGGGTGGGTGAATGAAAATATTTTTTCTCTAGTTTAAAAACATAAATTGTGTAGAACATAGTCAATCGAGTGTAGCCGAGTGGTTGTGGGATGGAGTGTTATCCTCCCTGTTAAAATAATTGATGTGCTCGTTTTCACCATAGACAATATCTCTATTGTCACCCATCCATAGGTATGAAGCCACCCCGAGCACCTTAACATTTGACAGAATTATTTCGGAAAGCCTTTATAGAACCAATAGATAAACTTTAGCTTCTAACTACAACAACAACTCAAGACAAGTAGAGCGCTACTTCTCCAAGGGTAGTGCACAAGAGAGAGAGTCTCCATATCCACAGAACAAGTACCATATACAACTGCAACAGTTGCAGCTGCACTACTCTCTCAAACTTGCACCATAATTAGCAAGAATATCACCAAGAGTATTACCAAGAATATCACCAAGATTTTCACCAAGAATATCACCAAGAATATCACTTAGAGATAGACCAAGACCGAGAGATGACCATACGCCTTTATTCCTCCTTGCAGCTGCAGTTGCAGCCAAGGTTACCAGAACCGGACCGGTTGTTGAACCGGTCGACCCAAAAAACTGGAACCGAACCGGATCAAAAAAACGGTCACTAAAAATACATAAAATATTCAAATTTTGAAAAAAAATACATATTCATGTGCATCCATGTGAATCCAAACCATTATACAAAATTTTGCAAAGTTTCTCATATATATATAACAAGTAACATTTTATAAAACCAAAATAGCACTAATAGTGAGTGCACTCCATAGTCATATGAATATCTGAATCAAAATACATCATCAAAAAGGCTCTAAATGGCCTATAAAGTCCAAAAATAACTCTAGAGTTTAGGCTAGAGGCTAGAGAGTAGAGACTACACAATCTAATAGTCAGAATCTGCATACTGAAACTCAGACTCAGAGGACTCAGACTCGGACTAAGACTCAAACTCAGAGTCATCATCTACATCCTCAACATGAGTAGACTCAACAGGGGGATTCCGAGCCTGGCTTGATTCCCCTGGTCCAGAAGGAAAAGATATAGTTGCAACATCAGTGCACACATTTTCTTGATGTGGCTGGGGATCCAAATCCATCTAGGAAAGGTCTTCATTGTCAAAAGCTGCTGGCGGAGTCTCTTTCTTTTTTTATTTAAAAAAAAAAAAATTGCAAATCCCCTCACTTTTCCGGCCGTACGACGGTTGTACGGAAATGACCGGTTTGAGGAAAAAAACCGAAAAAGTACGAAATCGGTCCAAAGCGGTTTGAATGCTCGGTTTGAACCGGTAAGCCCGTGAACCGGTCGGATCGACCGATTTTATCGGTTTCGATCCGGTTCTAGTAAAACTGGTTGCAGCTGCAACTGCAGCTCTCCACAAGACTTGCGCTCTGACTGGGTGTACAAATCAGCTAAAACATCCTCTTTATATTAGTCTGTCCAATGACTTTTCTGGTTGGGTCGACCTGAATTTCTGGTAATTATATTTTCTGTTTATCTTTTTCTTGTGGAGCCGACTTTTCTTTCTAGAAGAATATTCTAATATTATTTATTCTGCTAGGACGACTTGTCTTCTAGGGTTTTCACACATCTGTTTAGGGTTTCCCTTGCTTCCAAATATTCCATTCTAGTCAAAGGTTACACGTGGAGGTTAATACCTTCCGCAACTACCATAACATTAACACTCCCTCGTAGCTAGGGAGGTATTAACAGTAATGGTCTTGAGCACACATAGACCATTCTGTCGATAGAATCATCATAGCCACACAAGCTATCTCATGATCATGCAGATCAAGTCATGAGCATCATCATCACTATCAGTATCGTCTGATAGCATCCTGGCATCAACATACATCATCATTTGCATCATCTCTCGAGGCCATACTCTATCTGAGTAATTAGGGATGATGCTGAATAAGTCATGTGCTGAACTCAATGCACTCAATAGAGTGTCTTGCATGAGTCACCCACTCAACAGAGTGATACAAAGACCATTCTTCTAATCCAGACATACGTTCTAGAAGAATAGTTGTCCCTGTTATCCACCAAGTTGCACTAGGGTGAATTTCCAGCGAGCCGCCAAAGATTGAACATTTTCATGTTCAAAATTCAGAGTTCAGAAGTTCAGCTGGTCATAAAGACCAACCTTTTTCTTTTTTTACATTTCCATAAAAAATTGTAATAAGACATGTTGCATGATGAACTTATAAAAGCTCTAAGCCACCTTAAGTCCTAAGCATGAGTTATACTCTGGAGAGTTTTTTTTACTTACTAATTATATTTTGCCGTTTTCAGGCAATTTATAATTTATGAGTTTTTTCACTCAATCCCTCCAAAGCTGGAGTATATGCCCATGGTTAGGCTTGAGCATGGATCTAAGCCTAGTGTCTAATGTATATTACCATGCTAAACATTCTCCTAGAGTCTTATGGAAATGTACTAAGTCCCCCTTAGGATTTTTTAATTTTTTTCAGTTAATTAAAAAATTGCCAGAATTCGGCAATTTTTAATTAAAAAATAAAGATGTATTAAAAAAGTGGTACTAGGGGACTTAATATGCCGTGGGGGTGCTCATTTTTGGACCTAGAACACCCATATTACCTAAGTAACCACTTAGTTGAGCAAAAATAATGATTTTAATCACTTAAAAATCAAATTTGCTCAAAAAACCCAAAAAAAGTCAAACAAAATCAAATAAAATCAGTAAGAGCTAATTTTGGGGAAACATGTCACATGTGGGGACATGTTTGAGATGATTTAGAGCTCCAAAAGGCAAGGTGGCAACTAATGGGTAACTCCTATTGGTCAAAGAGCAAAAGAAGACAAGTGTGATTTCATTTTTGGCACATGCTCCATAAGAGGGTGCGCCCCTCTTGAGAGGCGGTGCACTCCCAAAAGGGGCAGCCAACCTCTTCAGAGGTGGCACACCCACATCCTTCCAAATTTACAAGGTGGCATCTTAGATGAGATATGGGAGAGGCAGCAGCCCCTCATCCAACACTTGGCACTACTTCACTCTCCAAGTGGTGCGCCCCCTTCACCAAGTGGTGCGCCCTCCCTCATGGGCACTTTCACCCTTTGGCTATATATTAGAGCATCCTCCCATTGTAAAAGTTAGTAGGAGCTGGGCTAAGGATTGTTTTCATATTGTAAACTGTACTATCATTTTTATATTGGAATAAAGAAAGGCTTTGGAGGCAAACTTGGTGTGGATCTCATGTGTGGATGCTCATTGTCTTGTACAAATCTATGAGGTGAAATTGTTTTGATGCATTTCTTTCAATTGGTTAAATTGTAGCTTTGATCTATTAAACTTGTTTGATTCTTAGATCAAGTATATTTCTTTTAACAAGATTTACTAAGCTTGCTTGCATCTTAAATCTTGTTGATTCTCATATGTAATCAAAGAATTCATGCTTTCTTGCTTGATTAACATGCTTTCTAGATTTCATATGTAAAGGATACTACCATTTGACATTGTGTTTGTAAGTGTGTTGAAGCTTCTAGGATCTCATACTTGAAGTGAGGTGGAGCTTGCTTGCATCTTCTTCATCTTCAAGATTCTAAAGGACAATAGCCCCTCTTTCCTGCCAAGAAGAATCCATTTTGCCCAAGCTTTCCAAGGGTTTTAAAGCATTTCTTCTCATCTCCTCAAAAGAAAATCTAAAAAATTTGGTTACTAGTTGCTTACTTTATCTTAGATATATATCAGATTTCAAAATCCTTCTTATCTAAGTTAGTAAGTGAATTTAAAGTTAGATCTAGAGTTCATGTTTTAATTTTATCATCTTAAACTAGATCTACCTCAAGAAACGCCAATTTTAGCAAGTAATTTACTTTGAAATTTTTAGAGGCTAAAGTTTCAGTTGTTTCAAAGAGATTTCAATTCCATATTTTGCAATTAGAGTGCCTTTGTATTTCTGTTTTAAAACAACAGAAAAAGACCCTAAGGAGACAAGCTCTTTAGCTTGCTCTTCTTAGTTCATTTTTGCTCAGTTTATGCTAGTTTACTTAGTCAATTTTGGGGCTTTCCTACTAATAACCCAATACACTTCCAAAGTGTTTTTGGGCATATTTGTCATTGTTTGTTTGCTGTTTTGTACAGGTTGATGAACAGATAAGAGGAAGTTCTGTCCATTTTGGGTGGATTTGGAGCATTCGGGACCCTTAGGGGCACCCCTTTTCTTCAAGAAGTATTTTGTAAACATTGTAAAGACTTGTTACCCCCCTAATAAATGGTCACAAGTCACTCCCATAAAGAGTTGTGTAAGCTCTTTAATAAAATCAGCGGGGCTACAAGCTCTCACTCTTCATCCCCCTTGGGGGAACAATGTTTTTGGTGATTGTCTCAAATTTTGCATTTTAGCTTAGATTCAATTTTCATAACTAAAGATAAGCTAAAGTAGCATTTCAATTTATCACAAAGCACTGCAACAACACATAGATTAGATTTCAATTTGGAAAGTAACACTTAATTGCTAGATTAACTTTACTTCTTGCAATTTCAAGTTGGTAAATAAACCATCCCCTCAGTTCCTCGAAAGAGACCTGGTCAATGTGGATTAGTAATTAGTGTCATATTTCAATTTCAGTATTTTACTTTTTGTTTAAAATAAACAAATTCCCCTCAGCTCTCAGTGCAGTTCCTGACCCTTCCAGTTGCGAGCTAGTCTCGATCTGCTGGAAGTAAGTTGCATACACGCTGTGCTGGTCAGTGGTTGATAGATTAATTAGGAAAATCTCTAAATTAGTTAACTTAATGCGCGGGAAAAGGCCTTGAAGTGACCTGTGAAGTAAGGCGGGCCCTCTCGGGACCTGGCTTCCCACCCGTTTTGGACATCCAACACTTTGAGTGAGTTTTATTGGTGAGACCATTGGGTTTTGGTAAAGCTCTCCGCAAGTTTCCAAACAAAGAGCTAACCTCCAAGGAGACCCAAACCATTTCATTAACTAAACATCAATTTATCCTAATAAAACATGCGAACTACATTGCCTACGATTCACTTTAAGGCACTGGTCTCAATCTCTCACATTCAAGCAAAGCCACAGGCTTCATCTTCAATTTGGTTATCTATTGGAAATAATTTGAATGAAACTTGCATCTAACAATTATTTCTCAGTATCCTTTTGATGCAAGTATATACTTATTGATTATATATCGTGGTGAATGTTTACTTCATGTTTTATCAGTTTATGGTTGATTGTTTAAAAAGAATAATAAACTCCTAGATTTGATTTTTGTATTTAGCTTATTTCAAAGCCTTAGTATATTTTTTAGGGACTACCCCCCTTGGCTTCGCTAGGATTTGGCCTAGACGGAGGAGTTGAGGATTAGGTGACAACACCTTAACTCTCACTTGCCCCCAAGGACACATTGAGTGGATTGAAGATTTCTTCCACGTCTCTCAGGTGTGTATAAGGCGACAACAGTCCCAATAGCTGCTGAAAGCCCCACAATGGGCTACAACGACCATTCTTCTAATTTGGACCTACGTCCTAGATGAATGTCAGTCCTCCCAGATGTTGAAAGCCACGCCATGGGCTACAAAGACCATTCCTATAGGAGTGTCAGTCTTGAACTATTTTCTAATCGAGTCATATGTACCATAGAGATCAATCTCTACCCATATGCCTTAGAAAATATTGGTCCCATATCAACCACCCTAATCGGGATGTCATGTCCTTAGGGGGCAGACTGTTCAACCTGATCGGGCCAATAACTGTGTCTCAGGAGAATATCGGTCTTGAACCATTTTCCTAATCGAGCCACAATCTGTGCCTTAGGAAAATACCAGTCCATGATACGTCAACAATCTATCAACTTGGACCATTCGCCACAGGGAGAATGTCTGTCCACCAACAATCTGTTCTGCTTCGACCATTCTTCGTCTGGAGAATGTCTGTCCACCAGGACACTGACTATTCATCTAGCTGGTAATCATTTACAACACTAGTGGTAGTCTTCATGGCAATCAGATAGTAACATACAACTGCTACAATTCCATCCAATAGAACACAACTGTGTCTATCCATAGTGGTACACAACTATTGCCTAGTGGTACACAACCACTCCTAGTAGCACACGACTACTAACCAGTGACACACAATCACTACCAGTGGAGCACATCCACCACAGTAGCATACAACTACTTTCCAGAGACATACAGTCTCCACAACAATCAAATCATATCATCTGATATCATCGTGCATCAACAATGTCATCAGTTGCATCACCTCTTAGCCATACTAGCATGATGCAAATGCATCATATCTAAGCTGTACTAGCGTGATCTGAAGTATCATCTACATCATCTCTAGGCCATACTAGCATGACATATCTAGCACGATGCCAATAAATCATATCTAAGCTGTATGCCATATCTAAGCTGTACTCACATGATGTAGATCAGTGCCTCACTGTGTCATCTCTAAGCTGTATGATCATCTCTAAGCCGTACTAGCATGATGCCAATGCATCATATCTAAGCTGTATGCCACATCTAAGATGTACTCGCATGATCATATCTAGCATGACACGATCCCCCTGCATCATCTCTAAGCTGTATGGTCATCTCTAAGCCGTACTAGCATGATGCCAATACATCATATCTAAGCTGTATGTGATATCTAAGCTGTACTCACATGGCCATATCTAGCATGATGCGACTCACCAACATCGTCTCTAAGTTGTACTAGCATGAACATAACTAACATGATGTCAATACATCATATCTAAGTTGTATGGCCACCTTTAAGCTGTACTAGCACAATGCTCCTCAGGCCACTATATCGACAACTCATTTGTATCATATCAGAGCTGTACTAGCATGATGCAAGCATCATCTCTAAGCTATATGACCATCTCTAAGCTGTATTAGCATGATACAGATCCACAACTCACTGACAGTCCATGATGCCACATATCAATGCTCCCTCCCAACCGAGGAAGTCATCTCCTCCTTTTCAACCATGGGAGCAATCTCCACGAGCCCCAGATTATCCCTCAAGTATGCAAACTTTATCTTGGACAAAGGCTTCGTCAAAATATCTGCAGTCTGCTCATCAGTGGAGATATACTGGAGAACCACTTCTCCCCTATGGACTTTATCACAGAGAAAATAATACTTGATCTCAATGTGCTTTGACCTGTCATGGAACACCGAGTTCTCCGATAGCTTCACACAGCTCTGGTTATCACAATATATCACGGTCAAATCCAACACCTGATCAAACAGTCCAGAAACCAGCTTATGGAGCCACACTTCTTTCGTACAAGCATCACAAGCTGCAATATACTTTGCTTCTGCAGTGCTGAGCGCAACAAACTTCTGTTTTTTGCTAGTCTATGATATCACAACAGATCCCAAACTGAAACACATACCAGAAGTACTTTTTCTATCATCTGCACTCCCTACCCAATTTGAATTAGTAAATCCATGCAGCTGTACATCACTATTTGAGGCATATCTCAAACCATAAGTTATCGTGCCACGAAGATATCTCAAGATATGCTTTGCAACTATCCAATGCTCTTGTCTAGGTTCCACTTGGAACTAGCTCAATGTGTTTCACAACAAAGAAAATGTTCGGTCGGGTATTCACCAAATACATCAATGACCCAATCAACTGCCGGTACAGGGACGAGTCTACTGGATCATAATCAGAGTCTCTCAACTTCCTCATATCTGTCACCATGAGAGTTGCCATGGATTTGCAATCCATCATCCCAAACTTCTGAAGAATATTTACAACATACTTTCGTTGGCACAGGAAGATTTCACCATTATTCTGCTATACTTCTAGTCCCAAATAATAATGCATGAGACCAAGATCCTTCATATTGAATTTAGAGGCTAACTCCCTCTTACATTGAATAATGAGAGGCTTTGCACCAACCTCTTAGAGCTTGCTTGAGTCCATACAAGGCCTTCTTCATACATGGGTTTCTCTCAGGTGTACCCCAAAAGCTTGAGGTTGCTCTATGTATACTTCTTCCTCAATTACTCCATTGAGAAAAAACGATCTTTACATCCATTTGATGTAAACTCCAACCCATGGATGCTGCGAGAGATATGATAGAGGTATATCTGGAAACTAGAGCAAACGTCTCATCATAGTATTCTCCCTCCTGCCGGGAGAACCCTCTATCCACGAATCTTACCTTGTATTTATTGATACTTCCATCCACTGCATGCTTTATCTTGTAAACTCATTTACAGATTTTTATTCAGGTTCAGATATGATTTCCCATACATCATTTTCATGATGGATTGATATTCTTCCATCATAGCTTCCTTTAGAATTGGTACTTGGTGAGATCACCTGTCTCACAACTTGATGGGTTTGCAACTGTCACTCTAGCTCCTTCTTAGAGCTATCACCTGTGAACTCCTTGGAACAAGAACAACAAGAGAAAAACTGTTTCCACTAACATTTTCATAAGATCGTAACAAGGATGGTAATCATCATAGAATTACCAAGGTGACCTGCCCGGGAACAAGAAATGTCTCCTGGAACCTGGAGCCTCAACTGCTTGTTCCTCTGAATGTACTGAATATAAGATCACTGCTTGGACAAGGTCTCTTGTACATTCCTTGCAAAATACATTCATGCTTTGCTAGATGATATAACATGAAAAGCATATATAAGTGCATACCTTTGAAATTTGCAGGATCGTTCAACTTGTCTTCTATTCTGAAACTAGACACCATCTTGTCAAGAAGAGGTTAGAAACTGAATAAAAAAGGTTTAATGATTAGAACAAGCTAGAAACTCTAAAATTTCAACTTTGACTACAAAATCAATTTTTTGACCAAAAGTCAACCTTTGACCAAAAACTCAAACTTGACGTTTTTGCTTGCTGAGAGCACCAACAGGTGTTCTAGGCTAAGGCGCACGAGAATATCTAGAAATTAGGTCCAACGCTTCACTTAAGGTGCCCAAAGAGTTGGATTAGGGTTTGCTGCAACTGCACAATCATAAACCCTAGCTGCAACTGCTACTGGTGCCAAAATGAGCTTAACAAATAACTTCCATGCTATCTTCCAGTGGTTAGATTGTCCTGAAGGTGGTGTGGGCCCATAACCTGTTAAAATAATTGATGTGCTCGATTTCACCATACACAATATCACTATTGTCACCCATCCATAGGCACAAAGCCACCCCTGAGCACCTTAACTTTTGACAGAATTATTCCGGAAATCCATATTAGAACCAACAGATAAACCCTAGCTACTAACTGCAAAAACAACTCAAGACAAGTAGAGCGCTACTTCTCCATATCTACAAAACAAGTACCATACACAACTGTAGCAGCTGCAGCTGCACTACTCTCTCAAACTTGTGCCATAATTAACAAGAATATCACCAAGAGTATTACCAAGAATATCACCAAGAGTTTCACCAAGAATATCACTTGGAGATAGACCAAGACCAAGAGATGACCATATGCCCTTATTCCTCCTTGCAACTGCAGCTCTCCACAAGACTTGTGCTCTGACTAGGTGTACAAAGGAACTAAACCGTCCTCTATTTATATTCATCTGTCCAATGACTTTTCTGGCTAGGCCGACCCGACTTTCTGGTAATTATATTTTCTGTTTATCTTTTTCCCGTGGAGTCGACTTGTCTTTCTGGAATATAATATTCTAATATTATTTATTCTACTAGGCCGACTTGTCTTCTAGGGTTTTCCAACAACTATTTAGGGTTTCCCTTGCTTCCAGAATATTCCATTCTAGTCAAAGGTTACACGTGGAGGTTAATACCTCCCGCAACTACTGTAACATCAACACTCCCCACCTAGGTTCTATTCCCGTAAGTGACATGTTGAGCTCATAATGAGTATATTGTTGTAACGACCTTGTGCTCTAAAGAATCTAGGGTTTACCTTGGGTACCATCCTTGAAATGAGGCAAAGTACTTGGGGGTTTTCCTTGGGCATAGTAACTTGGATTTTTTTTTATGTAGAACATAGCTTCAAAAGAGACGAATTACTCCCATGCTCTCTTGGGGTCCTTGAAGGACCTCAAAAGTGCCACAATGGATAGAAAAACACTTGTCCTCCTTTCAAGAGAGTTGAACCTCTGCCAAGTGGAAATCTTCTCCAAACATATTGTATTTTGCTTTCAAATTGCAACTAGGGAGGAAGTTTGACAATTGCCATACGCTGAAATGAAGTGCCCAATCTTGCACACATAGATAAAATTGAAGGACTGTTTGAAGTGGGTTGTTCTCCCAATGTATACGAGCTGAATTTACACACATGGTGTCAAATAGACACTTGAGTGCTAACTTATCTCACCTTGTTGACCATCTTATAGTGAAAATAGTAACGCAAGTGATTATGTGTCATCCACAAATTTCAGACATTAATTTAGCATTCAAATGTTGTTTTCAAAGACCCACACCAAGTTGGTCTCAGGACTAGCTAGACACAATTCTAATGTTGATACTTTTGGATTTATTAATTTGATCTCTTTGCCATGGTCTTGACCAAATAAACTTGTCTGGTAACATCTTTGTTGACCAAATGAGATTATTATTACTATTAAGGAAAAATTCCCAAACAAGAGATAGCCGGAGTTCACGTGCTCGTTTTATCGAGTAAAGCAAATGACTAATCAAACCATCTAGCAGTTGGTTTCCTTCGAAGTTTCCCTCAGGATAAATTTCCAATTAGACGTTTTGCCAAGTATTCGTTTATTTCCCCATTCTCGAGTCAATTGCTTCTATAGTGAATTGCTTTGATAAAGTCATTAGATACTTTCTCAACTTCTTGAACACTGACAAATAGTCGCATTAAATTGTTAAACCCGGACAATGCTTATTTTAGGAAAGCCAATATGAAAAATTGGATGTGTCTTGATCTTTTCAAAATGATGATGAGACCAAAATGAATTGGAAATAATCATTGTTCTATGGGACACATCCACAGGGGCCGGGGAGGTGTCTCCTATGCTTTCCATGCTCTTGGAATGTGGGGACATCATTGGGGATGTCCCCTCCTATCCCCGATATGCTCCATTTGTAGGATATTCCACCAGGGACACTCCTTGTAGAAATGGGAGACCCCTAGTACTTGGGGATACTTCAAGATGTCCCCATAGGAGGTTTCCTCATAAAAACACGACAAAAGAAACATATGCTTAATTACTCTTTTTTTTCTTTAAATCAAGGAGAGTCCCACCACCATCCCGTTTCCTATTCTTTTCTATATAACCCTCCCAAACACTAACTTTTGTTGTTTCTCAAGTACAACACACTGGTTTGAGCACATTAAGGAGGTTGAAGTTTAGTGTTTGCAAACATGCTTTCAAAGGTAGAATAATGTGGACATCAGGGATTTTCTACCATATTCCAAACATGTTCGAGATACAACAAACATTCTTTCAGTGAAAAGTTGGAGGGACATCAATATTTATTTCATTTCAATAGTTGGAAAAGTTAGAACAATGTTAGTTGAACTAGGGTTTGGTTGTCTTCTCATTTCCATTGATCATGCTAATAGTTTCCTGCAACATATGGATGCAAACTCCTAGAGGACCAAGCAAAGCCTGATTATGACTAGTGGATTGAGCCTTGTTCTATATTTTTTTTGTTATTTTTTGTGATGACAATCTTGACTCTTTACTATTTAGATAATGATGGATGCAAGTATTTAACGTTTCATCGCATTTCATTTTGATTTGGACATTGATGATTTTATATTGTCGATAAGTTATATTTTGGGACCTTGTCGATATATCCACTGACACGTTTGCAACTTTGGTTTTGGGATCCACAAAGCACCATTTGTGGAAACTATATTTCATAAATACATTGCTTCTTTTGTAAGGAAGTTACTTTTTTTTTTTCTTCGAAATATGCAATTGTATATTACTTATGAAATATGGTTACAATACAAACATATATGACTCCTTAATTCTTAGAGTCCTCTAACTATATTTCAAAATGGCCCAAAGATGCACAGGTTTGCAACAAAATTGATCACCTAAAGTTCAAAGGCTTGTATACATTGAGTTACCATTAGTCCACAAAAAAATCTATAATTTGAGGTGTTACCCATTATGATGTATGAGTATGATTTTGTGCATCTTATCACATGTTACAGGCGTTACCTCCTAGGTTCTTACCTGGTGTAAAAGTCCCGAAACACAAGTTGTGAGGCCCCAAGGGTGACTTAGACAAACTACCCACTGTCACCTCAGTAGTCTTGTCTTTCTCTCTTTAGACTAGATAAACTCTAGCCTAGGGGGGGAATCCCTATGGTTAACTAAGTTCAAGATGTTGTAGATAAAGTGGCGTTAAAGAAGCTTAGGAAACAAAAATAAGATTTGGAGATTTTATATTTTTTGTGGTGGTTGAAAGAGAAGACAAGTGCCTTATTTTGTTTGGGCTATGGGGTTATGCATGCAACTTTAGAAGGAAATTCTTTGAAAGATTTAGGAACTGGTTGTACAGCTAAAGATGTGCCACTAAAACCCTAATTTTGGTGAGCAATTATCACAAATTAGAGGAAGGAAAGAGTTTTTCTATGGGATTCATTTTTAAATTGACACAAGGGTGGCTTTGCCTAAAGGTTCCAAACTATGCATTCACTCTCAAGACATCTAGGGAACGAGTTTTTCTCTTTAAAACAAAGTAACAAAGAAGTCAAGGTGTACTTAAACTCTTCCAATGTAGCAAGACTACTCTAAACCTGAAATAAAATCACCAATAAGCACCAAGAACATCTGCACACATTCAACAAAGTAACATAACCATCCCATAATAGCTTAGGCAATGAATAGAGCAATTATATTCCAAAGCTTTAGAGCACTGCTAACTCACACCTTACAAATGGAGAGAGCAAACCTTTATATAGGTTTGAGCTCAAATCCTTTCACAATAAAAAATTAATTGCTTTCCTAGATCTATTAGTTCTCCAAGGAATAATAATAAGATATTACATTTCTAACCTCCTCAACAAACTTCTTACTAAAAGTAGAAGTGGGTTGTTGAGATCCACTTTCTTTTCCTAGAAGAAATAATAAGCCAATCATCCTCCACAAGAAAACAATATAATAATGTTCTCATCTTAACTAATTCCATGAGATAGTTTCAATAATAATAAACTAACGAGTTAGTTAAGTACAACCTCCTAAAATAACGAAGAAGGTAACAACCTCCTCAATGTGGTCATTTGACTTTGACCTCCAATATGTCCACATACAAAATTTAAGGGGGTCAATCCATGTATGGCACCGCAAAATTGTGCATGAAGGAAAACGCCTGCATTATATATTGCACAACAACATAATTTTCTGCTTAAGGTTTCTCGAAGTGGAAAAAAGTGGCTTTGATGTGGCCTATCCATAGCAAATGAAGGAAAGAGAATGACTAGGATGTGCACTCATGGACCCAATATATTGGCCTGTGTGGATGCCATCAATATATGAGTTGTATGGCACCCTTATAACTTATTTCATGAGAAAAATGTGAATGACGACTGTTATCGCACAGTTTGTAGGAAGGGTTTAGGTAGCTTGAGTCAAGGCTTCAAACTGGCGTAATAGGAGCTTCCCCACCCACTGTCACCTCGATGGGGAGCTCTTTCTATTTAGGGTGGCTAATCCCAAGGGAGACGTCCCTAGTAATCTGGGGTTCTGAAAGGTTTGAAAGGTCTAAGGATCAAGATAAGGGTTTCCTTTCACAGATTACTGCCAAAGAGATAGTCAAAGAAGATATTCCATTGATAAGGGCACCTGAGACAAGACAAATAAAACTAAAAATGTGCTGCAGTGGTTAGTACTTCAAATGTTAATGACTATCTTTAAACACATATGAGCAATGATGAATGTAATTATTGATGAAGTCAATGATTGCAATTAAAGCTAAGACTTGTAATATTACTTCTTCAATAAGTACAAAGAGATATTTGCATTCAATGTATAAAATCACAACCTTGTATTATCACAATGCAACAAAAGTCATAAATCTGCTCATATATATATTGTTGCTGCGTCACTATTGCAGATTTGGTGACGCCAGCCCTAATTTATGCTGTTTTTTGGAAGGCAAAAAGTGAACATTTTGCACATTAAACCAAAGAAAAAAACCTGTACTTCAAATGCCAACCAAATTACAACGTTTCACACTTAAACAATGGTTAAAAAGAGGCCTGACGTCATCAATATTGCTGCTGCTACAAAGGTGACGTCAGCCCTAATTTGAAGTTAGTTTAAGGGGCAAAGAGGTGGACGTTTTGCAAATTAGACCCATGAAAATATTCAACACATCAATGCCAATCAAATGATGACCTAGCCGCAATTTTTAAACCAATCAAAAGTTCAATAAAGGCATGACGTCATCTTAGGGTTAGGGTTAGTAAAAACGCTAGGGTTAGTTAGGGTTTCAAATAAAGAGAGTTTGAAAGAGTTATTTTATCACAAAAAGCTCAACGTTGTACTCTTAGACTAGTGCCTTGGGTAAATGGAGTCAAGGAGAGAGACTAAAGGCTCGGAAAGATCTAAATCTAAGGACGGGAGAGTTAGGCTTGATAGTGCTGCAATGGCAGGGCCACCAAGTCAAAACCCTAAGGGGACGAGGCTCATTCCGGTGTAGCTAAAGCTAGGCCTCATGCTCCTCCCTCTTTCCTTAGAACTTTTTGGCAAAATGGCTAGCTTTAAAATACAAGTTTAGGGCTGAAAAGTGTTGCTTGGGGACAAGGCTTTTCAAACCCTAAGAGTCCAAACCCTAGGTGTAAACTTAATTAGGCCTAGGACGTCCTCTTTTTTCAACTTGTATCCAAAACTAACTCAGAAAAAAGAATGGCTAGTGTAGCTATGGCTAGGCTAAACCTTCTTTAATCAATGGCTAAACTAGTTCTTATCATGGGGACATGAAGCCACGACCTACTTGTGTGTTGGCTCC
>JASDQU011027438.1:0-25725 GCA_032191745.1 Picea mariana | reverse complement strand
GACTAATGATTAGTGATTAATTAATTATTAAATAAAGTAATTGATTAATTATGTAATAAACTAATGAGGGAAAATAAAATAAAAACATAAATAAGGTTAAATGGGTTACGTATCCCATGAGGGATAACGTAACCCATATGTTAAAGAGGATAAGACCATTAATGAAGAACTAAATAATGGGATAAGGTTTTAATGAATGGATAAGGTGGTTGGTAGGGAGTGATGGTTTGGGAAGGTGAAGGAGGACAAGGGAGGAGGAGTATGGATTTTTGGGGGGGATTCTTTCATGCAGATTACGAGAGGAGTTTTTTGAGAGCTTTGAGACAGAGTGAGAAGAGTGGGATTTACAGTGTACACCGGAGTTGAGGGGTTTTGGGCTCGGAGGGCTAGGACGTCCGTAGATGTCCTAGGGCCAGGCGTACTGGTCGGCAGGGTGGCGGTTTTGGGGGTGTTCAAGCGAAGGTTCAAGCGAGGATTCAAGCTGCAGCAGATGGTAGCATCAGTGACAGGTATTTAAACTCCAAATTGTAAATTGCTTACTTAAATTTAATATTTATTGCCAGATTTATTTACGCAAGTATGCACATAGCTTGCAAATTATGAAATCTATACTTCTTAAAAGCTTCAGAAATTAAGTAAATTGGCACATAAATTAGGTAAATTAGTAGAATTATATTGTCTTTTAAATTTTGGTTGTTACATGGAAGAGATGTTTAAATTGTTTTTAGTTATTAGTTCATATTAATTTAAAAAATGCAAAAAAAAATTACGACTTAAAGAAGTCAATGCTCTCAAATCAAGGATAAAACAAATGTTCAACTCTTCTTTGATTGGTGCAATAGTAATAAAAATAAAATTCTCAAGATAGAAGAGATATCCAAATTAATTACAGGTAATGTTTATACAATAAAATCTTGAGATTTGTTTTGTGTGTTAACGATAAAATAAAATGCTCAAAATGATGTGACAATAAAATAAAACCTTAAAATGGAAGAGATGATCAACTCTTCTTTAATTTTATTATGTAGTCATTAAAAAAATGCTAAAACTATAAGAGATATTCACCTAAAGGTTCATATACCCTTGAACCTAATGATATATTATTAAAATAAAATGGAAAAAAATACTATTGAAAAAAGTAAGTGTCAATGGAAATGATGTTTAACAATTTTTTAGTTTAAAATAAAATGCTCATACAAGAGGTATACAACTCAATTTTGATTGGTGTAATGCTCATAAAATAATTTTGATTGGTGTAATAGTTCAAAAACATAGATAAAATATGGTTGAACCATATTTTATCTGTGTTTTTTAAGAATTATCTGGAGTTTTTTATATATAGTACCCTTTTTATTAATATCCTATTTGAAAATATGTTTGAAGATAGTCAAAACAAGTCATCAAAAAATGGAATGTACTTTCAATGAAAAATAAAAAAATTCTGGAATGTAAATGTGCCACTTGTTTAAAAACATTGTAATGGTATTCCATCTTCAATTATTCGTTCATGATTGACTTTGGACATTTTCCATTTTCTAACTTTTTTTTTTATTGAACTTCTATTAACTTTATACGCACTGCACATACCAAATGACTATATTGACAACTTGTGACATCTGACTGGTAGTCTTGAAAGTGAACATGAGTATAGGTTTGATGGGTTTCTTGAAAACAATATCCGTTCAATACAATAGATCATCTTTCATATATAAAACTGTTATAATCAAAATCTTCTAATAGCCTCATCTTTTGTTCCTTACATCACATCAAATAATATTTCACATTTTCAGTGTTGTCTACAGGTGAAACCATGGAAAAAACATCTCTTGCAAATAATTGGATATATTGGACAATAAATAGTTCGTGTTAGATTATCACACAAGTACATCTACAAGTTATTTGAAAAAATTTAAACATAAAAATTACCTTCTCTAACAAGATCAAAAAATCTATCGACATCAACCAACACTATAGTTTCATTTGATTCTATCTCCTTTGAGCTTGCAAGTGACACTTTCCCTTTTACATTAAGTTATGTATGTCTCCAAGCTTTAACATATCCTGCATTTTCGTTCTCACAAATATCTATGGATTATGTGTCCTCTATGCAAACTGAACAAAAACAAGAGTCATTTCTTCTATCAAATGCAAACCCATTTTGAAAACATTTTGTTTTAACTGAATGTATTTTTTGTGTTCTAGGCATTGTACTCACGTCATATGGGATTGATTTATTTACATCTTCGATTCCAACATACCGAAAAAACTTGCATAAGACAAGAACTTGTTAACTTAAAATCTCTCAAGAAGATGATTTAAGATTGAATATAAATTTGAACACACTCAAATTTATATATCATGTGTACATACATGTAACATTTATATATAGAAACCCCGGATGGGGTGACACGCGGAGGCGCCGTGGAGCCAACTGGACATGCACTCAGCGGTTTTTAAATGCTCAGGACTGCCACCCTCACGCGACATTTAACGTTGATGGACGGTCGGAGCAGAGGTCTGATGGAGGAGTTACTTCTCCCTCGCGTGGTAGTAAACATTCCAGGCGCACTTGAGTTCAGGGTTATTATGACAGATAGGAAGAGCGGACAGTTCGATTATAATTCTTCCAAGCAGCCCGAGCAAGAGCGAAAGGCTCCTGGTGCGTCAATTGCTGGGTCATTTCTGGTCCTTTCCCTCTGCACAGGAGAGTCTTTTTAGGGTTGGGAGCTTCCCTGTCTCCGACAGAGTCGGCCTTCCAGTGCTCGACACACGCAAAGGTTTTTGGTTTGGTCCTTCTCTAACCCTGTTTTACCCTTAATTGGTATTTGTGTTGGGAATATGGTCAGGCGTAGAAGCACTCATTGCCGAGGTGCGGCTTGGGAAGCCAGCAAAGCGCAGAGGTGCAGGGAGGAGGAGCTTGAAAGGGCCTTGGCTCTGGCCTCTTCCATCCTCAGGAAGAAAGCTCGGGTCGAGGGTTGAGCGACGCTCAATTCCATTGTCGCGCGAGAAACCGGTAGCAACAAGGAGAAGAATGTGACAGAGCCAGTGGATTAGTTTTCTGGTTGCGTTGTGGAGGAGGAGCCGCCAGTTGGGGACTTGACTGGTATGGAGAAGTCAAGCAATGGGGAAATGATCACCATACAGACCAATGACAGCGCCCCGACTATGTTGGACGACATCCCTGGATTCATGGTGGAAGAAATTCCATGGTCGGAGGAGCTGATGAACGACGACCAGCAGGCCATAGACGCCGAGCAGTTGGAGGAGCTGATGACCGACGACCAACAGGCCACAAACGTCGAGCAGTTGGAGGAGATGATGATCGACGAGAATGCGGAGAATCTGGCGACGAGAAGGGATGACAACGGAAAAGGCGAGAATGGGAATGGTGGTGGCGAACTGCAAGGTCCCTTCCTGAGAAGTGAACACTTGGCCTTGGTGTTCGAGCTCCGCAGCCACGTCGCGGACTTGGAACACAGGGCTGTCACTATGGGACAGAGACTCAATGTGCTCCTCGAAGAGCTATCCGGGACCCCAGAGCCACATCGGTGCCACATGGGCATGCAAGCCTATGACCTGTCGGAGAATGCTGATGGACGCGCCAAGTCACCGGACGCCTAGGTAGCCGGGCCCTCCAGGTTCTTGTTTTTATGTGTTAATTGATATATGCCTCTTTGGACTTTTGGCATCTGTCCTGGTTTCCCACGGGCAGGACAGATGTCTTTTTCTTGACCATATTACTGTATAAACTGCTAAGCTATAACCAATAATGCTGGTTTTCGGTTACCGGCAGCATCTTTTGGTAACTCTAGCTATGACACTGTGTATTTTTGCCAAAGTTTTGGGTTAATATTATAGAAGGTACCACCCCTTTTTTTACTTAAAAAAAAAACATTTATATATAGACACACCTGCGTACATCTCTTGGCATATTATATTCATGGATTAAATCCATTTTGCACCATTCAAAAACTTTTTCAGTGGATTCAAATTGATCGGCATGAGGGTTCAACTGATACCTTCAAAGTGCTCGTTTTATACATGTCTTTGCACCATCGTGCTCTCCTTTTCCATGACCAGTCTCAAAAAAATTTCAACAATATGTAATGTTTAATTTTTTATGAAAACAACATAACCAATAGAATGATCATGAATATTTGAACTGACTCACACACCCATTTGACCATATCCAATGTCGATTGAATTTGATTTCGCGTCCTTTCAATCAATAATAAAATTTATCAAAACAATGTTGTACATAATATGTGTCGTTTGCTCCATCATCACTTATATAAAAGTGATATTATTTAATAAAATGTCAATTTTCGTTCGTGCTTTCTATGTTATCAAAACTCCATTGAGCATGTCTATATAGAATGTGGACAAATATCGTGACTTGATCAAAATGATAATATTCGCCCTGTATTTCTTTTTGTGCAACAAATGTGTAATTCTCTGCAAAATAAACTACAGAAAAAATTGTCCCTGGTGGAAACACTTCATGGGATTGTTTGAATTGTAGATCTTGCCATCGATCTCTATGTGAATTCTTGGTGTATTTATAGATTTCTTCCTCAAACTTCTTCAAAAAATCTATCACGCAGATTTTATCTACCTTCAAATCAATCCTTTTAGAAATAACATTTGAAGAATGAGGAGCCGTGTTACTCATATATTAATATCTCTTCCAATTGACTCTAATATTATAAAATGATTGATCATTCATATCAATATGATAGTTTGAATGAAACAAACTTAGATTTCCACAACGATCACATTTCTTTCCACCAACACATTTTTTTTTGTAAAATAAATCATCATCTTCTCTTTCACATAGAATTTCATATATAAAAAGACGAAATGTGGAAGGATGAGGTGAACCTAGCCATAAAGTTTTAACAAAATCCAAAAAAGTGTCGTAATACAACTAAATTCCACATGATAACGAAAACAACAAGTGTCATGGACAGTGATGGGTCTAACAAACCATGGTTTTTGTTGCGCAAATGTATTGATGGAAATTTTAACTTCTTTGTGCTCTTCTTTGAACTTATTGGACAACTCTATTTGTGTCATTGGAAATATATGTTTTGGATGTTATTCATATTTTTTCCGTGCTATTCTTCATCACAACACATCCCTTATATGTGGTGAAACACGAGATTCTTCTAACCAACAATTACGGGCCAATTCTTTAACATTTTCTGCAAGTCTATCTTTGTAGGGTTTTCTAGAAATCATTGTCCAACAAGCCAATTCATCATTTACATCTATTTGCAATCGAATTTTTTAATGTTTGTGCAATGTTTTTCTTGATGTTCCCATCATTTTTGTCATTTGTCGTGTCAAACGATCTTTTATATTGCTAGATGAAACAAATGTTGTTTGTATCGCTCTACTTGCAACACAAACATCTTCTTTTCGAGATTTTCCAAAAGCTTTTAATACACTAGTTATATTGTTAAATACATTATGTTTCACCTTTTTATCCTTTGTCGACTTTTGAATACCCAATAATGATGTAGCTTCTTTTAACTTTCTTGACTTCATTAGAAAAAGTAAAAGTTGAGCTTGTATTGTTACTGATTCATCTTTGAGAAAAATATTATACATATTCTTAGTTCAATATCTTATATAATGCTTAGCTTTTTTCTTCCCAAATTTGTCAGTATCAACATTTTCTAATATTTCATCATCAATGTTGATAGATTCTCCTGCATATTTCAATTCAAAGTTTATATTAAAAAACATAACCCGAACAAAAATTCACTAAATTATATATACTTGAGTGTTCATATTGTATTATCTAAATTTATGTGCATACCTATAGGTGATTTGTCTTCTGCTTCAATTTCGGTTTCAACGTCTTCTTCAATTTCAGTTTCAATGCCTTCTGCTTCAATTTCGGTTTCAACATCTTTTGCTTCAATTTCAGTTGCAATGCCTTCTGCTTCAATTTCGGTTTCAACATCTTTTGCTTCAATTTCAGTTGCAATGCCTTCTGCTTCAATTTCAGTTTCAATGTCTTCTTCGACATTATGAGACAAATCTATTTATGTAAATTTTGAAAAACATCAAATTGTAATTACAATCAATTATATTACTTACAATATTTTAAATTTGAATTCTATACTTTGAATTTTTTACTTTCTGAATACAGTCCCAATGTGTGTCGTGTTCTTGATCATCATATGTGCATGCATACTTGCTTGAACTTCTTCTTGTCGATAATCTCTATTGACATTATCATCGTTTCTTTCTTCAATATTTGCATGTTCGTGTTTCTTTCTCCAATAAATCTCTTTCCTTTGTTCGATTTGGCGAGTATCATCTCGAGTACAATCAAATTTTCTCTTGCCCAAGCTTTTGTTTCCTGTGACTTTTATAGTTATATGTAAAAGATATGTTCAACAAAGACTTCACCTTGAAAAAATGATCAACATTTATCTTTCAACATATAAATTGTTATTCCAATAAAAATTTGAAAAAACATCAATTACCTTATTCAACAAAAACCAAAAAGATGATTCAAAACTTTGTTTAAGTGCTCTATAAAACCATCATGTATCGATATCGATCCTCCGATTAAGCCTATGGAACAAAGGGAAGAAATAAAGAAACAAAATAATACAACTGCAATCACTAATAGAAATTCATTAAAGTCCGTATCCCCGAGCTCATATATGTTTGTCAATTTGATGAATTGTGTTAAATGTGTTCGGCCGAAAGCCTATTTATACAATTTGGACCAAAATGAAACGATACGATGCGATACGACGTGTATTTTCATTTTTTTCCGACCGATAGAATTCGCTCAACAACCTTTTGGCCGAAAGAAGGTTTTTTAGGTTGAAAAACTTGAAAATCGTTCAGTTTTGATGGTTTCCGTTAAATTTAATTCATTTGGTCGAAAGAGTATTTCAGTCGAAAACATGAAATTAGGATTGAAAACAAAAACTAGAGAACTTCCCCAAGCTTACCTGAACTTCGGAGGTTGCGGACTCCTGCAAATACTAAGAATTTGGTTTCGAAAAATGACACCAACATTTCCAAAATTGAATCTACTTTCAATTCCTATAAAAAAAAATTCATTTTCTTTATTTTTATCTAATTTTATTTAATTTGAAAAAAAAAAAACACTACATAATATTTTCGGCAAACATTATGATTCGATGAAATGAAACATTGGTATCTCTAAAAATATATAGTGAAAAATTTGGAAAAAAAAATATTCATAATCCTTAAACTGTTCTTTTCAAAAGGCTATATTTATATTTTAGTTTTAAGTAAAAATTAAGGTAGATACAAGGTGTAGAAAAACATGTGTTTAAAATCTGCAACGTTTTCAGCTTGGTCAACTTAAAAAAATTCTAGAAATTATAATATTCATCCTTTAGATTCAAAACTATAGTCATAATAAAATAGAGTCTCTGCATATTGTTGCAATATATTTAGTTTCTCAAAAACATAAGTTTAATAATAGATACATTATTGTGGGAAAAATTAACTCATTATCATTCCTTTCATGTTTAAGGAACATATTGTGAAACAATTGTCAAATTGACATATCAAATCGTGATAAAAAAAAATTGAAAAATAGTCATTAGAAAGATAAAAAAATTATTCACAAGTTTTGTTTTTACTGTAAAGGGAAATTCTAAATAAATAAAATACTTTTGTATGTCGAAAGTTGAAGAACTTGTGAAAATACAGTTTTTTTTCTAATAAAACAAGCAAAAGTGTAACCCATCTTTATGATTTCACCCATCCTTGATTGGTGTGTCCTTTCTAGTTTACCAAATATTCAAGATATGTCTTCCTTCAGGTCTTGTTGCTAACTCTTTGGTCCATGATCTTTTCCATCTGTGTCTTTTTAGCTACAAGCATCTATTTGACCCACTGAATTTTCTTCTGATTCTCTTCTCCATCTTCTCTGTAAGGATACAAATATGCTACATTGAATATGGGTGATATGCCCAAATCATATGGAAATTATATTTCATAAGCATTTTCCTCGCATTTTCTTAAAATATTACATGACCCTATCCTTTTCATCTTCAACTTATTATACGTTCCCCCTGGGAATCTTTCTTTTCTGAGGTGTTCCAAAACTAAATCTCCCACTTCAAATTGAAGCTCTATTCTGTGTTTATCTTCTCTACACTTGTATTCCTGGTTGGAACTCTGCAACCGCTATTTAATATTTATGTGGATCTCCTGCATCTCTTCTGCAAAATGTTCCTCTCCAACACTTATGAAATCACTCTACTCTAAGTCTCTCAACTCATATACTCCTCTCGGCTGCATTCCATACATTATCTGAAATGGGATTTTTCCTGTACTCCTATTAGGTGAGTCATTATATAAAATTTCCTCTTGTGGAATAATCTGATCCCACTAACTATGGTGTTCAGTTACCAAACTCCTCAATAAGTCCCCCAAACTTCGATTTACTACCTCAGTCTTTCCATCCATCTGAGGGTGATATGTTGAGATAAAAGATAGATTCGTCCCCATCTTCTTCCATAGTGTCCTCCAGAAATGACTAACAAATTTGGTATCCCTGTCCGAAACAATACTCTTGGGTAAACCATGAAGTCGAACAATTTCTTTAAAAAATGGATTTGCAATGTGTGTTGCATCACTAGTTTTCTGACATGGAATGAAATGTGCCATTTTGGAAAATATATCGACTACCAAAAATATGGAATTGCAACCTCTCTATGTCCTTGGCAGTCCTAACACAAAATCCATGTTTACCACGTCTCACAACCTCTCTGGTATTGGCAACGTTGCTACAACCCTGTATTCTATCTTTTCCCCTTTGCTTGTTGGCATATTCCACATCTGTTGACAAATTTCCGCACATCTATCCTCATTCCTAGCCAATAATAAAAACTGTTCAGTTTCACAAATGTTTTATCATGGTCGAAATGTCCAGCCAATCCCCCACTATGTTTTTCCTTCAAAAGGTTTTCTCTCATAGAACTCTTTGGGATACACAATTGATTTCCTTTAAACAATAGCCTGTCTTGAATCAAATATTCAATCCATTGGTTTCTGTCTCTCAAAACAGGATTCTCACATGATTCATAAGCATCCCTAAAATCTGAATCATCTCTGTACATGTCCTTAAGGCTATCAAAACCTAATATCTTCACACAAAACTCCTGCAGAATCAAACATTTCCTACTCAATGCATCAACTACCTTGTTAGCATTTCCATAAATGTGCTTTATAACAAAAGTAAATTTATGCATAAATTCAACCCATTTTGCATGTTTTTGGTTCATTTTCTCCTGTCTAGTTATAAATTGTAAGGCCTGGTTGTCTCTATACAAAACAAACTCTTTTGGAACCAGGTAGTGCCTCTATTTCTTCAGCGCTTGTATGACTACATAAAATTATTTATCATAAGTGGAGTAGTTTATTTTGGCCTCATTCAGTTTCTTAGTGAAGTATGCAACTAGTCTATTATCTTGACTTAAGACTACTCCAATCACAAATCCACTTGCGTCACATCTCACTTAAAACTTTTTACTGAAATCTGGCAGAACTAGAACTGGTTGTTCAATTATGTTTTCTTTCAACAACTTGAAACTTTTCTTCGCTTCCTCTATCCAATGAAACTAGCTAGTCCATAGAAGATTCTAATTTCAAAGGTATTCCTTGGTGACAACCATTCTTTGATTTCTTTTACCTTCTCTGTATCCATCTTCAACTCATTCGAAGAGATCACAAAACCCAAATAAATGAGTTATGTCTTCATGAAAGATGAATTCTTCAAATTTATCAACAACTTCTCTTGCTGCAACCTCCTCATCACTAGAGTTAAATGTCTCAAATGCTCCTCCTTAGTCTTATTGAATATCAGTATATCATCAAGATACCCAATTACAAACTTCCAAATAAAATATTTCAAGACGTCGTTCATCAACCTCATAAAAGTACTTGGCACATTCGTCAAGTGAAATGGCATGACAAGCCATTCATATATTCCTTCATTCATCTTGAATGATTTCTACAATTCATCACTGTCTCTCCTTCTAATCTGATGATATCCACTTTTCAAATCAATTTTTGAAAAAAAATTTGCATCACTCAAGCAATCCATAAAGTCATCCATCCTGGGTAAAGGAAATCTATACCTGATGGTGATTTTGTTTATAGCCCTTGAGTCTATACACATTATTCATCCACCATCATTTTTCAGATTTAACATTGTTGGTACAACACATGGAATCAATATTTCTCTAATAAACCCTTTGCCCATCAAATCTTGGACTTTCTTCTTAACCTCTTCATTATCCTACGACGTCAATCTGTATGTTTCTTTGTTTGGTAAAATCGCTCTCGGTATAAGGTCAATGTGATGGATTATACTCCTGATAGGTGGCAACGAACAAGGAAAATCCTCCACCACTATATCAACGAAATTCTCTAGCAGTTCCTCAATTTTCTCAGGTAGATCACTTCTTGAAATATTGGTCAAGATGACTCTAGGTTTTCTATCCATAGCAAACTACATTTCTTGATCTTTCTTGACTTCATCAAGAAGTTCCTTCCCACTCATGAGAACTATAGTATTGCTTTATTTTTATTTCACCTTCTTGTCTTCAATTGGCAGCAACATATGTGTCCTACCATTCTTCTCCAAGGTATAAGTGTTCTTTCTTTCGTCATGGATAACAATTCTATCATATTTCCACAGCCTCCCAAACAAAATACGACAGACATCCATGGGAATTACATCACATAAGATCTCATCTCTATAACCCCCTATCTTAAATTCAACTAAACATTGTTTAGCGACTGTTACATGATGCCCTTTTTGCAACCATGAGACTTTATACGGGATTGGATGTGCAATTGTTTCCAATTCCAACTTCTCCACCATTTTTGTGGATATTAATTTATCTGTGCTTCCACTGTCAACTATCACCTTGCATACCCTATCTTTGGTTTTGCAAGCAGTCCTAAACAAACCATTCCTCTAGACTGGATTCTCCATCTCTTTCTCTGGATTCAAGAGAATTTTCCTCATCATTAAGGATCTTCCACCTTTTGCATCTTCTTCCTCAACATTTCGCCTTTGTGCTTCTGAAATGTGAGCTTCTCCTCCTCCATCTCTTTTTATATTGGGACATTCCCAAGATTTGTGTCCTATCTTCCCACAGAGAAAAACACTTTACCTCACCTCCTCTGCCTCTTCCTATTCCTCTTGCTCGAGGAAAAGTATTCATGTCAGCATATTGTCTTCCTTGTGAACTTCCTCCCCTTTTTGGGTGATTATGAGTTTTGTTCTCTGTCTTCTCTTTCTCATAGAAAACAATAGTTGTAAGCTATGATACCACCTGACATAGATCCCCTACCTCAGTAGGGTCTGCTGACCTCCTGGTCTACAGATATTCCTTTATTGCTGAGCTAAAGCAGCTCTCCATTTCCTTGTTGGAACCTCCATGAAAACAAATCCATAGGTATCCTATTATGAACCCCACCTGTGCGAGAAAACACTAGGCATGAGCTATACCCACGCGACCACCAGTAGTGACCATGCGCCTAAACAAAGGTGCTTCGCATTTCATGATTTTAGGACTTTCGTTCGAATCTCCTCGATCCCTTCGATTCCCAAAACCCTGAAATAGGGCTAATGGTCCCTAGCTCTTCCCTTATTCTTCTACCATATGACCTCTAGTCAAACCCTGGGGTCCACCTCAGAGTGCATCGATATTTTTCTTATCAGGAACTCACAATGTGGCTTTGCTCCCTTTTACCAATATCTAAACTCATGACTTCCTCACCTCAGGTCAATGGTCCCGATTCCTCCACAATCTGACGGTCTAGATCGCATTGAGATTTCATGATTCACGACCTCTAAGTTACAGCTCCTCCACACTCTTCGGATTCTTGGGATCACACTCCTCTATATCTGACAGCTACCCTTTCTTATAGTCTTGTGAGTTTTGAAAATACACTTGGGCTTATCCTTCCCACAGATTCTACTAGATCCAATGACCCATGAAAAATCAACGCTTCTCCCTCCAATAATTTCCACCGTCCATTTGGGTTCTCAAAGACTCCTTGTGAAATGAATCAGCATCGGCCCTCCTGAGCTAAATTCCACGAGATGACTTCAAACCTCATCTTTCTCTGAATTTCTCCAAGTCTCTATCCTTCCTGAGCTTCACCCTTACTGCAAACTCAAGGATTCTAAGGAATCCTACACGCACTCCTTACGGCTTCCACAATAACTTCTAGCTATTCGACAACTCCAACTCCACACACTCCTAGCGACAGAAGTTCTTCAACCACTCACTTGGGTTGGAAAAGACTACGACTCAACCTCTTCCTGAGAACACCTTGCACAGATCGGTACTCTACCTGCACTTCTACTGGTATAAGATCAATGGTATCTCTCCTGAGATGTTATGAGGTAAGACTCAGAAACTTGTCGACACACTCCTTGTGGACTTTCACTGCACTCCTTTCAGGAATTCTCAGGAAGAGAAACAATTGAAAATCATACTCCCCTCACAGACTTCATACATTCAACATGAAATCACACATATATGACATTGAAACAAATGCATAACAGAGAATATGAGCAAGCTATGAATATACCATTCAATAGATATACACAACATTCATAATACACCATGAAATTGAATCNTTAATTCAAGTTCTTTTATACATTGTTCAATAGCAATATCTACCTGCTCATACAACTTCTACAATCTTTGTTCTTCTCTACTCTCCTATGCTCTCTTTCTCTCCTCCTCATACAATGAGAATAATAATCCTCCAATACATATGAAGGAGTCTTCTTAAGTTTTCCCTCCTACAACTCTAATCTATCTTATCAAATTAAATATTAATACCTACTTTACATTTATTACAATAAATGCCTACAACCGACAGACGAGAGCGAATGCTCAAGATCTGTATTACAATCTCCAAAACATTAAAAGAAAATATATCTTTTCATATATTACATTAATGTTTCATCCTTTAAATTTCAAAATGTCTTCAAAATGCACACTGGTGTATATCCATCTATCCTCCACTTGATCTTGTTGATGATGCTCCTACATCAGATTGTATTGAAGAAAAGGGGCTAGAGAGAGAATGTTGAGGCAATAACTCACAAAAGGTTGCAAATTCTTCGGAAATGAAAGGAAGGGAAATTGGGCAAAGTTTGACTGTTCTAATGATTGGTTGTGGAATGAGACCCCAATACCTCCTTTTATATGAAAAAAGGATGGTTATTCAGTTGGGGGACATGCTATAATAGGTGAATTGGTTGGGAAACATCCAATATCCCATAAATTCCACTGAATTCCTTACAACCTTTTAATTTTTGCAAATTTTTGAGGTATACATGGGTTTTTAAGTGCACAACAAGTGTATGTATGTAGGTTATATAGCATGCAACAAGCGTATGTACGTGGGAAGTAGTGCAGCAAGGCACGCACATGCTCTAAATTTGTTTTTGTTAAATAGAGATCCTTAGCAGTGATTTGGAAAATTATGCAAGTAAGAAGGCCAATGCCATGTATGGATGAGTAGAGAATTGTAGGGCTATAACAGATGGCCCCTAATGTATGAGTTCATAAGAGAAACAAATGGCTGAAATAAATTACAACATCTTCACCAATGCACAAAATCGAGTGAGCTCAGGACTAGATTTCAGGAGGTGTCATTTGAAAAACAACAATTGTTTATCCGAGGCGGGCATACCCATGCTTGGGATGAACTAAATTATGGATTCCAATCAAATACAGTGAATATCCATGTCATATAACTATATAAATTGTATCCATGAGTAATACACAGCGGAACTACATCTCAAAATCAGTCAAAGATATGCAAGTAAAGTTTTCATCTTCAAGAAGCTAGTGACACATGTGGTTGGAGATGAAGTCTTCATATCTAGAGCAAAAAATTCAAGATATTAAAAACTTAGGTAGGAGTACAATGGGAGTGTAAGACTCACTACCATGAGGTCATCGATAATCCATCAGGAAAAGGCTGGAGGATATCGACGATCAGAAAGATAACTTTGTCGATTTTGAATCTAAGCTTGACTAGAATCTTGGGATGGTTGACTCATTAAATTCAAGTGACAAATTGAAGAAAGGCAGACTCAAGTTGGGTAAAACTTTGCTTGGACAAAATAAAGAAAGATGATCAGACTCAGGAAATGTGACATTGACATAAGTTTGTGATGTAGGAGGCAACATACACTCTCCATATGTTTATAAGAGTAACCAAACAGAGGAGGAAACATATCTATGTAGCAATAAAAACTTCCTAAGGTCATAGTAGATCCCAATGCTTGACAAAAAAATGGAAGGATGTGCTTTGTCCAAGGGCAATTGTCTTTGCTACCTAAAAAAAGATGTATATTTATTGTCCCCTCTTCCTGGAATATTTGATTATTTTGTGTTTTTCAATTTTTAAGCGAGCTTTAAAAATAATAAAAGAATTCTATGTTACAAAGGAGGAACAAGTTTCGTGAGAAATAAAACTGGTTCCAAGCACATGGAACATAATAATTCTCAAGGAAAGGAGACACGTGCAATTTAAGGACACTCGGAGAAAAGTCATCGATGGGTCAAGGTGTCAGATTGTAGAGGAAAAATGTGTTGCAAGGCTTGCATATAAGGAATGATTTGAAGGTTCAGTTGAGAGAAACATGGAGCTGACATTAGGCCAAAGCCATAAATTTGAGACCCGCAATGCGATTAATCATGAAACAGGGAGACCCCTTCTACGTAAATTTTTATGAGCCTAAAGAAGGTAAGCTCGGTAGTTTTTTCACGTTTAGAGAGTCTGAAAAAATGCAAAAGAACACTCCAGGGAGTAACATTTTTGGAGTTAGTCTAGTCGGTTTGAAAAAGGGTTAAACTTGGATTGAAAAAGGCATATTTTCAAAACCATTTTAACGAGCGTGACAAAGACAAGATCACTCGACAATCTTCTCAATTTTAAGGAGTCTAAAAAGAGCTTAACTATGGACTCACATCCTTTTTCTTAGTTTAGTCTCCTTCACCTGAAAACGTATAAAAGTAATTGAGGAGAAATCTCACGGTGAGACAAATATCCGGAGGCATACATTTTTCCACTATAATCTACTAGCTGTAAAAAGGGTTAAATTCATGACGGTAGATGTTCTTCTGGGCCAATTTAACAAGTGTGAAGGAACAAGGTCACTAGACAATCTTTTCAATTTTAGGGAGTCTAAAAGGAGCTTAACTATGGACTTTGAGGGGGTTCCTTTTTCATAATTAATCTCCAAGGCTCGAAAAAGGTGATAAACCAAAACCTACGAGAATGTTCCTTCTTCAAATATTTAGTCTCTTGGGCCCAAAAAAGGGTTAAACTTACTCTTGAGAATACTCTTCTAGTGAACTGAATTTCCTAGAGCATACCTTTATTCATAAAATTAGCCATCCAGACCGAAAAAGGGGTAAAATACCGTCAGACATATGTGCCTTAAAATTTGAGTTTGGTGAGTGTGAAGGGAAACACAATCGCTCGACAATATTTTAATTTTTAGAGAGTCTGAAAAGGGCTTAAAGAAGAGTCAAAGGGGATACTTCTCTCAAGTAATCTAGAAGATATCGAAAGGAATACATACAATATCGTTGGATGTTTCTTTCGAATTGTAAAGCAAGATTGAAAGACAACAAAGCATGCTCATTAGGGAGTCTCGAGGGTAAGGTCAAGAATGATGATTAGAAATAAGAGTGAGGCTTCAATATGTAATCATGACAGGACTAATCAAGGACTCCCAAGCCTATAGTCAAAACTAACATCATGGACACCAAAAATGTAGCAAAGGATCTACCTAGGGAATCCATGTAGAGTTAGGATTGTACCACCTAAAGTATGACACGCTCATCAACTAAATAGGTTAGTGTCGTAATTCAGTGGGGTCGATCCTAAGGCTAAATGAACCAGGAAATAGATAGTGCAAAAATAAAATTAGGAAAAAACATAACCTATATGCCAGTTTCGAAGTCAATACCTGTCATAACAGATTGATACGATGAACAAAATGTCAAAGAAAAATGTCTCCAAGATCTTGTATATGAGGCTAATAAAACTCATCCATAAGTCAATGAATTCAATATATAAAGGAACTTCAGAAAATAAGAGGTGATACTGAATACAAAACTTGAAAAAAGAAAACATGGAGTATACAATATGTAAAAGGTACCACACAACCTTTCGGCTCATGCATTGTAGTAGTTCAAGTAGAGCCCATTGCTAGGATCTGACCAAGAGTCTCTCCAATAGTCAACCTAAAATTCTCCCAAAAGGGAAGAAAACACAAACCATGGTGTAAGTATTCCCATTGTTTAGAAACCATATTCATGGCTTCAAGGATAGCCTCATCCGAAGGAAATTCAAAATTCGAGAAATCACACAAACAAGGAGGGTCGATAGTCCCAAACGGTGAAGTAAACTGACCATATTCCATATGATGATGGAGGCTCTGGCTAGGAATGGCAGAGTCTATCAATGAATAATCATAAGTACGAGGGCTTGAGGATCTACAAACAACAATATCACACTCAAAAGGAAACTCAAGAACACTTGGACCAAGAGGGGGAAACAAGGGCTCCCATGCCTCCACTGGATAAACCAATAGACCAATTGTTGAGACCAAGTCTCGAGAAGGAAAACATGATTGAAAAAGTTCCTTTCTAGGATAAATTGAACACTGAGGATAAGATGCCACATAATTTACCCGCGGCAGGGTAGAGTCTACACGAATACTAGGAACATATAAAGGGGTAGCCTAAACTAACAACGAATTATGATGGTGATTATCATATGCTAGCTGGTCAAAAGTAAAAATGATTCCATTGTGAGGGAAATGCATCACTCATAAGAGAGTAGACACCACAACATTAATAACATATACATAATCACACTTGAGAAGCATATTGAAATCTAACAAGCCTTGCACCAGTACAACATCGACAAGGGAAGTCTTCTGACCTAAGAAAATAGGAAACTAAGGAAGAATCCCCAAATATTCACTAAGACATCTGTCAAAATCCAACAACTCATGCGAAGCAGTCACAAGCTTGGGAGAACCCAAAGCTTTCCAAGTTGAGGAGGATAAAATACTTGTGGAGGCTCCTTCATCTACAATGCATCGGTAAATGTTTTTTGAATTAACTTCAACCCTTATTTGAAAAGGTGCAGAATAAGGAAGGTGAGGCTCAACAAGGTCATTCCAATCAAAGGAAACCATCCTAGGACATGGGGGGTGTGATCAAAGTGAGTAGGATGCCCCCTTGTTCTAAAAGTACTAAGTTGTAAATGTTAAAAACATAGTTGGTAGACACATCACTCCCCAAGAGAAGAGTGGCATCAGCCAAAGATTTCATTGGTGTGACCACTTTCTCAACCACTAGCTGAATAGGTTGTGATACAACATGGTCTAAAGGTGCATCGACCCCCCAAAAGGGAGTAATATCGGCCAAAGATTGCATCAACATGACCACATTCTCAACCACTAACTAAATAGGTTGTGAGGAAACCTCAAAAGACTCATAATCAGAAGAGATTGTAGACAGGGACCATAATATTTATACCTATGAAAGGCCAGGGCATACATGAGTATGGTGATCTCCCTTGCAAAGCCTACAAGGGAAATTAGGCTTACGTCCTATCCATCTAGGTTACTCAACATAATCAGTGCCCCTAACATGACTAGTAGTGGTTGGGTGTTGGTCTTGAACATGACTTGCATAGGTTGAACACCTATCTCCAACATGACTAGAATAGGTTGGTTGTTTCTTCTTCCTATTCTTCCCCTTTCTATTTCGCTTAGACTTCTGGTTACTGGTAGCTAGAATGTCACCAAAGAAGGTAGAAGGAGGAGGATAATACTTTGTTGAAAAAGGAACATCAACATGATGCCCATGACATAAGGTTGTTAACTGAGAAGCATCAAGAGAATTCATGACATTTGGAATGGTACCCAAGTGAACCTATAGTCCCACATTCAACCCAGGAATGTACAAAGTGGCCATCAAAGGGACACCAAAGTTTATGAAGAAAAGAAAATCACAAGAATCCCCTTGTGAATGAGTTCCTACATTGGTATCGTTAGGAACTTTATCCATGAATATCTTATGCACAGGTCCTCCCCTTGCGGGATCATTCAAGTCTGTAAAAGTCTCACACACTGACTCTAGAGAAAAAATAGTATATAAACAACTCCTGTAAAGAGGCGGCTTCATGTTTATAAGCGAAAGACTAGAGAGTCTTCATGACTGATGGAGTGGGAGGTCTACCACCTTAGGTCAGAGACCCAAATCAATGAATGACTAACTCACTATGGAAAACTAGGGAGCATAGAGCACACTAAAAGGAAAACTAAAGTAAAAGTTTTTTTTCATTTTTCAAAGAAAGAAACATGAACAAAGAGAAAATTGAAACCAATATTGATAGAGACCCTAATCCAACTCTGGAAACATAGGGATTCAACCAAGAGACAAAAAAGTGGATCTAAAACTTGACAATTCACTCTAAACCTTTTAGGGAAAAAAAAATAAAACTAAGGAACAAGTTAACTGAAACTTTAACCCAAGCTATACCCAAAGACAAAGACTCTAATAGGTTCAAGAAAGTCCTGAGAAGCCCAAAATTCTATTAGGAAAGAGACATACCTCTCTTTGTTAAAAAACACTTTCAAGACACAGAGACGGGTTTTTGCATCAACAACCTACGTATGTATGTGGAGTGTCCACTGTGTAGAGCACGTATGTACACTGGTTGACCCAAAATAAGGTGTGTACATCTCTGATACTTTAAAAAAATAAAAGACTAGTCAGACTGATAGGGAAGGGAAAGTTGGTATGCACCTTGCAAGTGACCAGGAACCCTTAAAAGACTCAGTGAAATAGATTGAAACTCAAAAGGAAATAAAGAATCCAATTAAAAACCCAAAAAACCTCTATCTAAAACCCTAGAGAGACTCCCCAATGGAGTTTCCAAAACTACTAGTGGGAATATCCCCCAATAACTATACTAGGGTTTAAAGTATAAACAAAGAAAATGACTCCCTAAAATTCAATCTCGTTTCTACACTACCCCAAACATACCAAAATAGATGAACAAAAAGCAGTGGAAGAGAAGATCAATAATCATACATTTTAACCAGTGTTCGATTATGATCTCCTCAAGCTCTATAGCTCCCAAGGATGCAAGTCTCCTCCCAAAGATGACCTGCATCCAAAAATAGGAAAATAAGGCTACACACATGTTATTTCTATTCATAAATTAGGGTTAGATATAATTTTTTATGTATAAATCAAAGAAAATACATAAAACATCATCATTTGGAATAGGGAAAAGAGATTATTTTATTCATTAATCAAATATTGAAGCTTACAATCCTTGCAGGCCGACGCTCTGTGAACCTTGCCTAGGATCCTCTTAAAAATGCTCCAAGTGCACCTTCAATATGCCTCTTTTCACAATCTATTGATCACCTCAAGGGAAGGGAATGGATTGTAAGGTACAAAAGGGGCCAGATAGGGAATGTCGAGGCAATAACTCACAAAAGGTTGCAAATTCTTGGGCAATGAAGGGAAACTAGGTAGATTTTCACCATTCTCATGCTTAGTTCTAGAATGAGACCCCAAGACCTCTTTTTATATGATAAAAGGATGGTTATTCGTTTGGGGGACAGGCTATAGTAGGTGAATTGGTTGGGAAACCTCCAATAGCTTGTAAATTCCACCAAATTCCTTACAACTTTTTAATTTTTGCAACTTTTGTAGGTATACGTGGGTTGTTTAGTGTGCAACAAGAATATGTATGCATGTTGTCTAGCATGAAACAAGTGTATGTACGCAGGAAATAGTGCAACAGGGCACACACATGCTCTAAAAAATGGTTTTTTAAATAGATCTCCTCAACAGTGATTTGGAAAATTATGCAAGTAAGAAGGCCAATGAAATGTATGCATGATTAGGCAATTTTAGGGATATAACAATGATTCCAGGTTTTTGTCTTGTATTGTGTGTTTTCCATTGAGGTATTGTAGCTTCCATATAAACCATTAGATTATTGTATTCAGATCTTTATTCATAATCAAATACCACATATTGTCTCTTCTATTTCTTGTGTATTTGTATTACATGCAATATGTTTGACAGAACTTCTATTAGTAGAATACATGCAAACTATTTGTGAAAAATTGTCAACTAGAACACTTATTTCACATAAGGAAATAATATCCTCACCCATTCTAATGGGGATATTACAAATAGACAATTTATGAAATTTTAGGTTTATGTGGTGAGAATGGTTATCAGAAGTGCACAGAAAATCCATAGTAGACATATTTATATTTTCAACGCTTCAGATATTAAGCTAGATCCATCAACAAGATAATAAAACTTTGAAACATCATACCTTGATACCAATGGATTTATTGAAACCTTGAATCAAGGATTTATATTTGGAAATTTTTTGGGTGCACTCAAACTCTAACCAACAGAATGTCAGCGTTTTGTGTTTTCATGGGTCAATCAAGATACATCTTGCCTCAACTCCCTCTTGCAACCTAGAGCCATAAAAAAATTCCAAATGTTAGTTTCTAAAGATAAGTTAGTTGCAAAAGGACTAACTATTTCTAATATAGTAAAATCATTTTCTTTATTCTGTGTGTAATGAAGAAGTTAAAACTAGTCATCTAGTTGAAATGGTGATGCAAGAGCTATATAAAAACCATAGTTAGTCTCCCAAAATAAATTACCCAAAAATCTATCAACAAAACCAATATGTTCATTTTTACCCTCTAATCCTGTAGTAATATGCTTCATATGGGATTAATTAACTAGATAAATTTATTTGGTTCATCCTTCCTTTCTATTATAGCCACAGGTGAGACCAAGCGATGGATAAATAACCATGTAATTTTTAAGACTAGTCTTTACTCAATAACAAACCATAAGCTTATAGAATGTCTACAACAATTATCCGATGAAATCTATGATCTAAATCTAATCTAATTAGGACATCCTTATTTTTTCTGCGACTTTGACATGTGATATGTCTAAGTGAATGATCCTCGTAGTGCTCTTTGTTGGTACAACATTTATCTTTTGGAAAACTGAGTACAAAATGACAATAAAAGAAGCACTGGAGTCCACCAAAAAATTATGTACATTCAAATTGAAATTTCAAATGTAAGGAGGAAAGGTGGGGTCTAGGATTCAAAAATTCAATTTTTTCCTCTTTTTTAGCTTTCACAGTTTTAGGACTATTGTCTACAGTGATTTTTATTTTCTATTAAGAGGAAAAAGGGCTTGAAGGTGTTAAAAATAATATATCTCTATTGTGGAAGGGATAAACTGTCATACAACAAAACATTTTCCTTGGTTTTCTTCATGTACTCTAATAAATTATAGTTCATCGAGTATGTGATCAAATTCCTAGTAGCCTTGGCTAGTTGGGAAGTTCTTGGGGCAACTTTGGTCTAAGAAGAACTGTTTTATTTCTATGTAGAAATAGGAGGAGTGATTTTTATGGAAGTAGTAATATATTTAACAGGAATGGTGGTATTTGAAATAGGCCCTTTTCTCCAAATATTGTAATCTATTTTTATAGTTTTAGTATCTTGAGTGTCTCCTAGGTATATTTAATCGATTGTTTCATCATCAAAATCTAAAGACTAGTCCCACAGGAATAGAGTGGATTCCTTAGTGTTATTCCCTTCTTCGGTTGTTTCCTCAATTTTTGTTTCTTGAGGATGGTCATAAACAATGGATTGTTGTTCAAACGTTTAGTTGATGACTAGAGTCATGGAATTCATCCACTAAGGAAAAATTTTCTCATAGTGATTGGTTTGATGATATGAACAAAAATTGTTTGTACCAAACTTTTCAAGGTTCAGGTTGAGGCTTGATTCCTCAGGTTGATTGGGTCGATTATTAATATTCTTTTGAAATTTTTGGAAGGATTTGTGATTATATGACCTCTCACTAGTGTTTTTATTCAAATCTACCACCCCATTGGATACGTTTTTGACTAGTTTGAGTATGTTGTCTAATTCAGTTGGTTCTTTCTCGAGCAGTTTGGTCAATAACATGAGTTTATTACTAGCTTCTTTATTATGTTCCACTCCCATATTTCTACCTAGAGAGATAATTTCCTTTTTGACATCCTTTTCTTCCTCAAAATTTTCTATAGAGTTTTTTTTCCATCTCTTTTGAATGAGATGACTATAGAGGGATGGAAGGAAGAAATGTAGTACTTTAAAATAAATGATTCAATAGGTACAACTTCAACATGAAATTTGATTAGTGTACTTGTAAAACTTTGGTTGAAATATTTTATCTTCTCCTTTTTTTCCATTTTGATAGTAATTAGTTCTCTAAGAAGGGTCCCAAGGGTTGTTGCTTTTCCAAATTTTTAAGGAAGGTTTTCTAAAATGCATCCTAGATTCTTATGGATTAAGAGAGTAGATTATAGTACCAAGTGGATGAATTATTTTCAAATGTATAGGGAAAAAACTTGCATATTATGTCTTCAATCTTGAAATTCGTAAGTTGGATCATGAGGTAGAAATTAATATTTATATGATCTTCTAGAGAACATGACTTGTCAGGGTCAAGTCTGGGAAAAATCCTTTTGGGAATTTGGGAAAGTCATACAAGGGTCATGGCAAGTTTAATATCCTTTTGACATACATGCAAGAACATCGTTCTAATTACAATCCATATTGGGATTCCTTCTTGTTCACTCTTCATATTCAAAATCATATTCAGAACTGAAGGTGAAAGGAGTGGGACTTGGAGGAGTAGGAGTTATCTGGTCTAAGGGATGTGGTATTTCTTGCAATTTGAACTCAATTATCTCCTGAATAGAGTAAAAAATAGCATTGTACTGAGTAATAGGTTAGTGGGTGGATTGCCTCTTGAGAAATGTAGATGCTATGGGAAAACAACCAATATACTTCACAAGGGGATGAATTTTTCATTGAGTTCTGTTTGCCTCTATGTGTGGAACAACATACGAGGTTTCAAGTGTATGTTCCTGGATTTTTAAAACTAGACTATTAAGGTTAAGGGAATCATCTTCATAATGAATCTCTAACTTGGGATTGTCTTCTATAGTAGGAAATATATGAGAATGAGTCTCACAGTGGGTATTATCAAAAGTTCGACCATGCAAAGATCAAGTATTTCTTCTAACCATACAAATTTGACCCTCCTTCTAGAAACAAAATACATTGACATGCATGGATCTCCCTTCAATAAATAGGGATACTCCCTGGCATGATGTCCAAATTATACTTCACACCATCTGGGATAGGAGTGTCATCCATATTTTGGATCGGCTACCATTACTGGTATGAGGGTTTGGTGAATGGTTGATGGTATGATGGAATGTAATGTGTGCATACATGAGCTATTCTAGATATTGAAAATAAATCTAATATATCCAATCCTAGCTAGGATTAGCGAATCTAATATTGAATGAATAGATGTAAATTTATACAGTCCCTACATACAACCCCTACTCAAATAGTTGTTATAGGGAAAATGATTGCTAACATGTACATACATAAATATATGAAAAGAGAAAGTGTATTGTTGTAACCCTAAATTGCACCAAACATACTTACCTGGCATCAGGCCATCTCAAACTCCTTCTTTGCCCAAACACCACTGAACAACTCTTCTTAAAAACCCTCTTTATAAAGTCCCACGCGCCCTGCTCCATTACTACACGTGTGTACACACTAGTTGCTCCAATACAGCCTGTGTATACCTACAGAAGCATGAAAAAAGGAAAGTTGTTAATGAAACACACAGCTTTGGGCAAGTTAACTAAACCTTTCAGCCATGCATGGCCGCTCATTCGACCAAATACCTAGCTCCTTCTAGCCTATAAAAGAATGGATAAGGGTCCCATTTTAAAGGAAGAAAATCATAGTAAAGAGACTATACCCGATTGAGCATTCCCCTTGTCGCAACCTTTAGCCATCCCTGTGTAAAGAGAAGTATAGAGAAAAGAAGTTGGAGTATAGTAGAAGAGGAGCCCAGGACCAGTTTCGAGGAGCAGTGTCAAACACATATTGTAAGTTTACTATTGTGAATATTAATACAAAAAGGAATACTTTTTCTGTCCCGCCATATCACCTGTTCAAGTTGAATGTTTATTTTATGATATTGTCACAACTAACCCAATAATTATTATATGAAATGCATGTTCGCATCTTTTTGTTTGTTCATATGTGAATGCAGGTTCTAATTTTAAAAGCATTTCTAAAAAAAATATATATAATCATTCTTTGCCAGTGTTCATGTAAGTTTCATCATTTTTCACAAAGAGTCTTAACAACATCAGTTGCACTATCGTACCCTTTTTGAGTGAATCAAGACTTAAAAAGAACGCTAATTAAAAATTACTAGACTTTATGTTTGTAGGGTCCATCAACTAGATTAGGCTAGAGCCTTGATTTAGGTTGGAGAGGAAACTCTTGAAGGCTATAAAACAAGCATACGAGTCTGTTTTAAGGAGTGTATAAGTCCAGTATCATGAAATTTATCTAGGACCCCCCTCTAACACAGGGGTTAAACCGAGAGTCGCTTGCGGAAAGGTAGCGGAGATAACCCCTCCAAAGCCAGATTAGTTGTAGTGGAGAACACATATAGAGGGCTTGTCTTGGGATTTCGTCGATTTCAATTGCCACAGAGATTTGTGGGTCTCAAATCCATTCGAGGTCCTCAGTTGTCTTCCAGAACACTTGCTTTCAATACCCTTGGTAGGTTTCAGGCTTGATACCCTACTCATTGTGGTCTACCCCACTGTCGATTGTACCCGCCTGGTGACTGTTCGCACGTTGGCAACCTAATTGCCTATATTTCTAGTGACATACATAGGTGACTGCAGTGTTATATTGCGGTACCTAGGATAGACATCAAGCCATGCTTTGTAGAGTATACCCGAAGGGTGCTTCTGTTTTTGAGTTTCACTTGCACCGGTAAGTTTCTCAAGTGTTGGTTGGTGTAACTGTTCTTCGAACTAGTTAGTCATTTTCTTGATTTGCCTTTAGGATCTTTTAGTGTGTGCTATGTGCTCCATAGTTTTTCATAGAGAGTTAGTCAGTCATGGCTTTGGGTCTCTGAACTAGGGTGGTATACTGCTATTTTAGGATTAATCCGTAAGTGCGGACACAAATCGATCTCCCTAGATCCACCTGGATCTAGAACAAAACAGGATAGAATATACCGCTTTCCCTAGATCTAACTATTGAATTAAGTTGGAAGTGAGAATAAGAGACATACCTTGTAATCTCTTCCTTAATCTTTGTTGCTCCTACTTCACTCTAGTGCTCTCGTGCAGTCAAGATCAAAACAGCACAAACCAACCAAAGTGAAAGCAATCCTATATATTCAATAGCTAATCTATGCATATGATCAAGGAGTTATGCAATAAAGTAGATCTAACTTTATGGGAAAGAAACATATTACTGTATCATATTAAATGTGAAAGAGCTATTACAACCATGGCCTTGATGTCGTAAAGTCCCTCCCAACTGTCCTTCATTCCCCACACACTTCTGCTCCAAGGATTCTGAGACCATAGATCTGATAGCTACTCACAATCTATCTTGACAAAGCAAATCTCAAAACCACTCTAACCAAGCCAATAATTCCAAGCCAAAGAAACCCTTCTCCATGG
>JASDQU011027435.1:33702-53554 GCA_032191745.1 Picea mariana | reverse complement strand
TATACAGTTATGTTCCATCACCGCCGAAGACCGACAAGTGGGAGGAAGGTTGCCATAGTTAGCGAAGGATTGTTACACTTTTGAGGCAAACCACCAAGCAGAGCCTTCCAGGTTGATAGCCTAGTTGGTAGAGAGGTGCGTCACTTGCACCAAGTAGGTGAAAGGACAGGTTTCTGGTACCAAATCATGACATGTGTTTGCCTGTCCTATTTTTAGAACCCGAAGAGTAAAGAAAGGAAGGTGCTCCACCTGCATGAAAGATGATAAAGGCAAAGAAGCAAAACGCTTGAACTTCCCATTTTGTAACTGAAAATTTCGGGAACGATTGAAATTCAAATGTTCAGAAGTTTGTATAAATAGGCATTTTGAAGAAAAAAACAGGGCTGGACCTTTTTGGTCGATTGTAATAGAGACTTTTTCGTTTGAAAATTAATACAAAGCAATCCGAAGATTCCTGATTCTGTCAAGACTGAGTTATGAGTTTGTTTCCTCTATTATCTTATATTCAATTTCATTTCACATATATATGTCTGATGAATGCTTCACTGCAATTTAGTATAACCTCTACCGTGGTGATCAACTTCTAGACATCTAACCATTTGCAATTTTTCCTCTGTATCGACTATCAGCAGGTACAAGACCTGTGAATTTTTTTTAGATCTTTATATTTTATGCTTCATCAGATTTCTTCTTGTCTTTTTCTTCTTCTGTTTACAGGGTGAGATTCTCCTTTGATAGGAGCCTCGCATTATAGACAGCTTAATGTTTTCTCACGTTTCTCACATGATTTATTAAAAAGTTAACTCAATTACGAGAAAAGGCCTTTGGTTTGCATTCTATTTGTGATTTCAGATTCGAGAGTACTCTTTATATGATCCAAAAATTGAGGCAGCATCCTAAACCTCGAAATTTCCTTTAACTTTCCCTATTCAACTATGACTGTTCCCATTGCCAGACAACCCAATATTGAACCCAGCTTGTCGGATCAAACCGCAATTGATTTGAACCTTTTCAACACCATACTTAAAACAACCACCACCCGGGTAGAACTCGAACGTTCATGGGATGCCATTGAATGGGATATAAGTATCCAGGAACTTTTGGAAGCAAGACAAAGGCAACATAGAAATCAGCCTTAGATTCCTTTCCCGAAGGTTGATCCTCTCCCCTTTTATCTGTCACACCACTTTTGGATGCCTAGACCCTGTACTTTCTAGCCTTAAGTACAGACTCTAGAACAACATCTTTTTGGCACCGTTGCTGGGGATCAAAGTTACGAAACCTTTTCCTTGGGAGAATGACATTCTTAGTTCCTACCCTTTGATAGAGAACAAAGGGTGAACACCTTCTTAAGGCTAAACTTTCATCATTCACTTGGTGACTCCACGTTTAAGTAAGCTGGCTTCCGGGCGAAGGAACACCAGACAAAACCTAGATGGTAAACATACCATGCCCATTTCCGATCCCAAGAAAATAATAAAAACAAAAGGTTCCCTTAAGCTGACCACTACCATCTACCAGCTTAAGTACCCACAACCCAAGGCTAAGAGTTCTTTTGAACCTTCAACTTTGCACAATTTCCCCATTGAAACCATCAACCCAACTTTAGCTCTCGCTGAAGTTAAAAGTGAAATCCATCCGACAACCTCTGACATACATAAAGGTGAAAATCCCGCAGTAAATTTATCAGCAATTGATATCTCGCCGACCCTTTAGTTAGATTTCACAACCTGCCTAAAAACTACATGAAAAACTTACCTAAATTTACAAGGGAAGGGGTCTTGACCGTGGCCGAACATATAAATTTCTTTGATCAGTTCGCAGATATCCTAGGTCTCGAACACGAAGACGTATACTCGAGGTTGTTCATTCAGACTTTCGAAGGACAGGTACAAACCTGGTTTCAAAGTCTACCCACAGGTTTGATATTATCCTATGATGCCCTAGAAGATTCTTATCTTAGACAATGGGGCGAAAGGAAAGACCATTTGTATTATTTGACCAAGTTTGGGTCTTTAAAGAAAAAAAATTTGGAAACTGTTATGGAATTCATTCAAAGATTTAACAAGTTATATAATAAGATCCCAGTCGAGGTTAAACCATCCCAACCTACAACCAAGGTAACCTTTGCAGGAGCCTTCGAACTTGATTTCACATTTCTTTTGAGAGAAAGGAGAGGGGCTACCCTGACCCGAATGAAAGATGATGCCATAGAGATCGAATATAACATGATGGCTTCCGGAAAATTGAAAACAAAAGTAGAAATGGGAAACCGAGAAACCAAACGTTTTAGGGAACAAGAGAGACCCTTAGGGCCTAGTAGATCCTTAGATGATAAAATCGATGATATGGCTAGGATAATCAAAGAATTATCAAATAAGATTTCCAGAATGGAACTAGATCAATCCAAGGCAGATCCTTTCGTGAAGAGGGAGTTCAGAAGAAACCCCAATCCTCAAAATCAACAAGGACAGATTAAAAATGAAGACTAGAAAATTCAAACTCCTTTAAAAAACAAAAAATTTATAGGAGGAAATGACCTGCAAGATTTCGAGGACCTGGATGAAGATGTGACAAATTTGGGTGACGATTGCACACAACCCTACTTAACTAAGAAAGACTACGAGAAGTCCTTAAACACACTGCAACCGTCAAATAAAGACGTTGACATTAACAACACTGATGTTTCTGTTGATCAAGAAATAACCGATTCTATAATGGTTGAGGTCCAACCTAGGTACAATCTGAGGCCTAAAAACAAACCTGCGTCGACTCCTCAACCCAAGAAAATTCTCCCCAGAGGAGAAATATACGAGCTTGTCCCAAAAGAGACCGAGATACCTACTAGCAAAGTAAGAGATGTAGATTCGTTGAATCCCAAAGTAAAGGAGGCTGAGACCCAAGCGAAAGAAACTAAGATAGATGAAACACATATACCGGTAGATAAACTCACGGGAAATAAATCAGCACAAACAAATAAGTTAGAAAATAAGGAGTCCAAGGTTTCAACCAGAGAAACAAACAAAGGTAGTGGAGGTTTCAGCTTTGAAAATGAGATAAATAAGATCAAAATACCGATCCCCCTGGTCGAATTAGCGAAAAATCCTATGTATCGAAAGCAGATAACCAAAATGATAGGTTTTTCATATCTAGAAAGTCACTCTGACGTGATAAAATTGGAAGATGATAAGCCTAATATCAATTTTGGTCCACATTTCGAGGGTGCCAGAGACAACGTCGCCCCCTTCTATATTACCCTGAATGTGCATGATCGACTGCTGCATAACTGCATGCTAGACTCTGGGGCCTCGCATAATGTGATGCCCAAGTCTATTATGGACAGACTAGGCCTTGAGATCACCAGGCCTTATGGAGATATCTACTCTTTCGATTCAAGAAGAGTTAAGTGCAGGGGTATGATAAAAGATTTAGTAGTCGCCCTTGCACAGGTCCCGGTGAAAAGCATCTTGATGGATGTAGTCATCGCCGATATAACTTTGAAGTATGGTTTACTGCTATCTAGGTTGTGGGGAGCCAAACTTGGGGGGTCTTTTTAACTAGACATGACCTATGCCACGATTCTTGTGTTTGGTGGACAATTTACTCGGCTCTACAGGGAAACGAGGCTAGCATACACAGTGAGCGACCCGTAGAATCCTAACAATTTTCCTGTTTATGTTGCCGATCAAGATCTAGGAAATTGTATTTTGTCTTTTGATGATGGTGTAAATAACTGTACAGAAGAGAATTACATAGATGAAAATGAATCAGGAAAGATAGACGAAAATTTGTGTAGCATTGGAATTTGGAAAATGTTTTTTGACAGTGCCATGTCATATGAAGGAGCAGGTGTGGGAGTACTGTTTGTAGCATCTGAAAATGAATTTGTTATTCCTTTCTCTTATAGGCTTCAGTGGGATATAGACTGTACCAATAACGTATGCGAGTATGAGGCCTTAGTCTTAGGACTAGAAGCTGCTAGGAAGCTGAACATAAAGAACCTGGAAGTATACAAAGATGCAGAGTTGATAGTGAAGCAGATAAACCGACAATACTAGGCCAAACACCCAAGATTGAGATCTTACAGGAATTGCGCCTGGGATTTAATGGAAAATTTCTTTTCATCGGTAAATGTTCATTTCATCCCATGCGCCGAAAACCTGCAAGCCGATTTGTTAGCCAAAGAAGCTTCAACTTTCGTACCCCCTACCACTTTCAAATTAAAATACCACATAAAGGTAAGGCACAAACCATCCATACCAAATAACATACAACACTGACAGTTCTTCGAGGATGACCAACAGATCAGAAATTTCTTGGAAATGGTGGGTGATTTCTTCGAAACCCACATTGTCCAGGAGAACCAAAACGATCATTCATGGATCATGCAAGAGGGGGAGGAGCCTCAGGAGTTCTGAGAGAAAATTGCTAATCATCGCATGTTGGTTTTAAAGAACAATCAGATTCCGAAGGGACTGATCCCCCTGGAGAGACTTTTCGACCAAAATGATATGCCCTTAAAACCTGCTTTTCAACCCCAACCAGAAGAGGTTGAAGACTGCGACATAGGGACCAAAGAGGAGTCTAGGATAGTAAAAATATCAAAGTACCTTCCTCCCGAGATAAAAAGAAAGTATAAAGACTTACTCGGGCGGTACAAAGACATTTTCTCTTGGTCATATGAAGAGATGAGAACCTATGACACCACTATGATTGAACATAAGATACCCCTGAAGCCTAGTGTCAAACCCTTTAGACAAAAAATCAGACAAATCAATCCTATTTTAATGCCCATGGTCGAAAGGGAAGTCAAAAATCTCCTGGATGCAAAAATAATCGTACCACTGAGATACTCCATTTGGGTAGAAAACCTGGTTCCAGTTAGAAAGAAAAGCGAGGAAATTAGACTGTGTGTTGATTTTAGAAATCTAAATAAGTCCTCCCTCAAAGACAATTACCCTCTACCCAAAATGGATCACATTTTAGAAAAATTAGTTGGGGAAAATATGATGTCGATGATCGATGGGTTTTCCGGGTATAATCAAATTGCCGTCAACAAACACAATAAAGAAAAAATAGCCTTCACCACCCCTTGGGGTAAATTTATGTATGAAAATATGCCTTTTGGTTTAATGAATGCAGGTGCTACTTTCCAACGTGCTATAGGTATCGCCTTCATTGGTGAAAGGGACAAATTTGTGGTTATCTATCTTTATGATCTAACCATCTTTTCTAAATTTGATGAAGATCATCTGATACATCTCAAGTAGACGTTTGAGAAATGCCGCAGGTTTGGTTTGTCTTTAAACCCCAAAAAGTCTCACTTTGCTATGCAAGAAGGTAAACTCTTGGGCCATATTGTGTCTCGAGATGGAATTAAAATTGATCCTAAAAGAGTTGAAGCTATAGACACAATAAATATCCCTAGGAATGTAAAAGAGATTCAGTCATTCTTAGGAAAAATAAATTTTTTGAGGAGATTTATCCCAAACTTTGTTGAAATTGTGAAGTTGATCACATATATGCTAAAGAAAAACAATGAAGTGAAATGGATAGTAGAAGCCAAAGCATCGTTTTCACACATCAAGAAGATTATAAGTGAGGCACCCATACTGGAAAGCCCTGATTATCTAAAGGATTTTCTTATTTTCTCATTCGCTTCCGAACACACACTTGCCGCGGTACTCCTCCAGAAAAATGAAGAAGGTTTCGAGCAACTGATAGCCTTTTTCAACAAAAGTCTTAGAGACGCTGAACTCAGATACAATATAATGGAAAAACAAGCATATGCTATGGTGAAGGCGTTAAAGGCTTTCAAAACCTACGTGTTGCATTCCAAGGTAATTGCGTACGTGCCCACCAGCTCCGTAAAAGACATTTTGGTTCAGTCCGACAGTGATGGCAAAAGAGGACGGTGGCTTGCCAAAATTCAAGAATTCGATCTGGAGATAAAACCAACGAGACTAGTAATGGGACAAGGTTTGGCTAAACTCTTAGATGAATCAAATTTCAGAGACCTTGGAATAAATGGCCTATAGGGATGTGAAGAGTGTGTGGACATGAATGAGCTCGATGAACAAACAAATGGAATAAGAATCGAAGAGAAGTTTGCTTCATCAGATTGGTACAAAGACATAGTGTCATACCTGCTGACCTTGGAGTACCCGAGTGACTTATCCCCATCTAAAGCCAGAACGCTGAAGATGCATGTGATCAAGTACTGTATATCTGAAAGACAATTGTATTGGAAGGATCCACTTGGCTTTCTGTTGGTTTGTTTAGTTGAATCAGAAACAGAGAAGGTCATAAGCCAATTTCACGAAGGAGTGTGTGGAGGACATCACGCCTGGAGGGAAATGACTTATAATATCCCGAGGGAAGGATATTATTGGCCCAAACGTTTCTCAGATGTCAACACCAAGGTTCGAGCTTGCAACCCTTGCCAATTGTTCACAGGCAAGAATAAACTCCCAGTGATGTCGTTAGTTTCGGTCAAAACGAAAGCCCCTTTTCAACAACGGGGATTAGATTTTATAGGTGAAATTAATCCTCATTCTAGTGCTCAACATAAATGGATCTTGACTGGCACAGATTACTTCACCAAATGGGTGGAGGCTATCCCAACTAGAAGGGCAACATATTTTGTGGTAATAGATTTCCTGGAAGAGAACATTTTGTCTAGATTCGGCTGCCCTCAAAAGATAGTCACAGATAACACCCAGGGATTTAAATCTATGGCTATGGTCAGATTTTGCCAAAAGTACAATATCGTGCTCGGTCATTCCACGAGATATTACCCCTAGGGAAATGGGCTAGCCGAGTCTTCAAACAAGAGCCTAATCAATATAATTAAGAAAGTTTTGAGCAAAAAAAAAAAAATCTTGGCATGTGCATTTGAAATACGCCTTGTGGGAAAATCGGATAGGAACAAAAAAGTCTATCGACACTTATCCTTTCCAAATGGTGTACGAGACCGACGTAGTATTACCTATAAATCTAGTGCTCCCCGTAATGAAAATTTGGCAAAATGAGAAAGAAGAACCAAATCACGTCACAAGAAGAATAAACCAGCTGATTGAAGTCCAACAGCATAGGGCTGAAGTGGACGAAAGGTTGCAGAAATACCAGGACAACATGAAAACATTATTCGATCGTAAGGCCAAAGACAGGGAATTTCTCCCCGGAGATTTGGTTTTAAAATGGGATGCTAGGAAGGAAGACTCAAAAAAACATGGTAAATTCAATCACATCTGGTACAGACCATTCAAGGTCATAGCTCCTGAAGGAAAAAATTCGTTTCTGTTAGAGAATTTGGACAGTAAAATCCTCAACGCTCCGGTCAACGGGTGTTATTTAAAACACTATATGCAATAAATAGTTTCCAAAATTTCCACTGTATATACTCATGTGTGTTTTCTTTTTCTTTTCATGATTTTCTTTGGTAAGTCTACTTTCATAAAAAATAAAATAGGTCAGTGTTTTTCTAGAAGTAGGGATACAAAATTTTCAATGCATTCAGTTCTTTTAAAGCACTGATACTCTTCGTGTTTTTCCCTTACAGGATCCCGGCTTGTAGCCCAAACAAGTGAAAGGAGAAAAAAGATGGTCATATATCAGAAGATAAATTCGCTGAAAAGAGGTGATAGAAAAGACTTTCCATTATTTTAAAAGAGAATGAAAATGGTAAGGCAAAGGTGCGATTTCCAGAGAAGTCTATTTTTCAAACGAAGGTCTCTAAAGTGCCGTGATGGTCTCGTAAGTGTGATATGTCATTAAAAGAACGAGTTCTTACTCCGGGTCCTAAGAGTTTCACCTAGATAAAGATAAGAGGTAATTAAAATAAGTAGAGAAAGTAAAGCGTCTCCGAGAAAGGGTTCCAAGAGTTGGGTTTAGTCCATGACCCATGTTTTCCGATTTACAGATCTTTCTCTGTCGCCCCTTTCTACCCTCGGTTTTACCTTCTTAAAAAAAAACCAAGCATCTTTCCAGGTTTCCCACAGAGGGAGAAGAGATTACGTTTTAGCTTTGGAAGCTGGAAAACAGATCTTAAAAAGTAAGCCAGTCCTCATAACTCCTCACTCTACAACTAAACAAAGTTATGCGTAGGCTGATCTTGACTCTCCTAGGTTTCTTAACAGTTTTTTAAGGATTGAGGCTTGCTTGAAGGAAGGCCCCTGGAAGTAATCTTTCCCATTTTCCCTGTGGGCCAAGGTGCTTTGAAATTTAAGAGAAGGTTGGTCCAGGGTAATCAAAGCAAGTTGACAGACCTCCACTGTAAATTTTGCACATATATCATTTTTGGTATACTTGGTAGAACTGATTGCCCCCACTTCATGTTCAAAAAGTAAAATATAAGACAGATGGTGAAAGGAAATTCATATTTGATTGCCCCCATCTAGTCCAATAAGACGATGAAAGGAAATTCATAAATGATTGCCCTCATCTCAGCATTTAAATGCATAATTATGATTCAAAGTGGTGAAAGGAAATTCAGTAAGAAGGGACAGATAACTTCACCGGGGTACTGAACAGGCTCGCTGGCAGTGAAGCAATATTTGAGATATCTGTAAGGCTGTCATTTGAAAATTTCACTCTACTCTGGTTACCAACCTTTTCGAAACCAGATCTGCATCCCAAGTTCAGAAAGGGCTCCCCGATTAAAAGCATGAAATTTACTTCGTTTGATGCAAGCCAAAATCCGCAAGATCTGTTGGATTTCCTAGGATTGTTTTGATTATCTTAAAGCAAACCTGAATTTAGTAATGAGAAGGAGAATGTCATGAAAGGGGTTGTAGCTGATTTTACAAAGCATGTGAGTTTTCAAAATATTTTTAGAAGTAAATACGAAATCTCTTTTTCCCTCTGTATCCCCTTCCTAAAACAAGTTCCATAGAAAGAAGCCTATGACTCCATTTACCCAATATAGGCACGTGGTCTACTGTTCTTCCTGTCTCACAGGAAGATGGGATCCGTAGTTGGAGCCTATGTTGGAGCCGCCTTTTACAAATGGTTGAAATATAATTCTTGAAATAAAACAAATTTACCCCAACAATAGTCCTAAATTATCATAGTCCTAACCACTAAGCAAGTCTATCACTTTTCTTTACCTTGCGCTTTTGCGCTTCAGGAGTTACAAGTTTCAAGGTTTCAAAACTTCGATACGCGAAGTTGTGAGACGTTTCCAAAAGTCACCCGGGTTAGTGTCAGGGGCAAATCTTTTAGACCATAGTCAAACACTGTCGGGGTTTCATGACTCGACAATCGCTCTTCCAAAGAACTATACCTTCGTAGCCCCGAGTTGCGAAGTTGGGATATTCTTTAAACATGGATTAATTAAGCACTTAATGCAGATTATGTTTTTCAAACTAAATCGCATCATCGCGATTTCAGGTTTTGGGGGCTCAAAGGGAAGGGGTGTTTTCTCCCGATACGGCGAACACCGAAAAAAGGAGATTAAAGACTAAAACAAGCCTAATTAAAAGAGCTAAGACGGATCAATAAATGCATTAATACAATTTTAACACACATCATCTACGGGGTAAATTTAAATTTTTTTGCGTTGATTTGTGCTAGGACCCGCCATAAAATTATGGCATTTATTTGAAATACGATGAAGTGACAGGTAAGGATATTTCTTTTACTGCTAAATCTTTCTCTAAAAACGATTTGACCGTTGTGTTCACAAGGACACCGGGGTTTTAAATGGTTAAGATAAAGAGTTATTTCTTTCATTATTTCAAATTTCATTTCTGTTTTGCACAAAGAAGTTTTTTCATTAGGCTAACTTCTGTCTGTATCTCCATTTTTACTACAGGAGAGCTAAGTACATAGTCCTCTATCATGGCTCCATGAAAAATGTCCAAGGCGATTGCTGAGAGTTCAGGTTAGGGCACAGATAATGTTTCCGATACTTCACCCCGAAGTATCGATACTGTCAAAACCTGGTCATACGTCTCTGACATTCTTTAGTCTGAATTGGTGAACTGCTCAGATGATTCCAGTGATAACGAGAAGGACGATTTGGCCACCAAATATAAAATCGTCATTCAAGCGGAGATGCACAAAATAGCGGCAAGGCCACAACTCCTTCCCTATTATGATATGATCAGATGGGTGCTAGACCATGTGGACATCCCGACCAGGACTATTATCAGCGAGCAGAATGTGACGATTGGGACTTTTCGACCAGAACATTTGCAGGAAATGTATCAATTGTCACCCATGCTGAACTTCGCATACAATGTCGAGTTTCTGGAGATTTCAAGCGGAAGGAATGCCAGCAATACTATAGAAACTTGTTTGATCTAATCAAATATTGGGTCTCGCACCCCGCAAAATTCAGGGCGGATGGTAACAGAGTTTATTCAATCTCTTCCTTAGAACCACAATTCAGGTATATAGCAATGATGACCTGTAGGTTGTATGGGAAGGAGGACACCACACACTTTTTCCTCTTGTGGGTGCCTTTGATTCACACAGTCGCTGAAGGTTTTTCCTTCGACTGGGCCAAACTATTGTCAGATAGTCTAACTTGTCGGATTACTGAATATCGAGTGCAGAAGGTGAATGGAAAAGCCGCCTCATTTTTCATGTCCACCTACATCATGGACGCTGTTTGTTTCATGACGCCTTTCCCTCTAATGAGTTGGAGCTGGACTCCATCTGATTCTAAGCCTATCCATGTCTATCACTCGAAACTTTGGGAGGATAAGGCCACATAATTCATATATGAGATTTTCAATTGGGTAATGGTACCAATGCATGTCTCCATCTTCGGTAACCCATCGCCCAGGATTTCAGATAGCGTCGCCACCAAATTGAGTAGTGTGGCTGACTGGTATGTAGAAGTTGAATTTTCATACATCAGGGTTTTCTGCGCCTCTATTCCCCCATATGCTCTACCACTATTTATACTGGATAGGTTGGTATGTCGCGAAATCGCTAGGCAAATAATGATCGGTGGCATAAGCAAAGAGCTTAAAGATTTTTCAAAGAAGGTATGGCCACCCTTCCCCATCCATTTGAATACATATTCTTTATTAGATTTTGGACACGCAAAAGCCGAGGCAGCGACCTTAGAAGATATTAAATTGGTCCACATTGAGTTCAAGAAACACGACCCACACAAGGTCGTGGGTAATCACATGGCGATTTGTGGCCTAAAAAGATATGAACATGAGCATTCACCTCATGACGACATCTTTCGAGGAGCGAGATCTTATGCCGAGGTCCTAAGTCGGATTCAAACCCTGTCACCTGAGGAGATGGCTGATTTCTTCAAATTTCAAGAACACGGACGAAGCTTCCTTCCCCTAGTCTTACAGGGTAAGAATCCACCGACCGCAGATGTACAACAAATGGAAGCCAAGGCTCCAAAGATTCAAGACTTGACCAGGAGGAGAATCAGGAAAAGCAAAATCAAACCGGGGGCCCAAAATAGGAAGCTGAGACCCCCATCCCTTCAAGCAAGCCAGCCTCGGAGGTTAACCTAGGGAAATCATCCATGCAAATTGACAGTCCCATCGCTTCTGTCACTCCCCTACAGTCCACGAAGGGAACCCCTGACGAGGGATGGATTTTTAGTGAAGAACTAACATCCATTACTATAGAAGAATTTCCTTCGAACGAATTTTTCTTCGATAAGAAGAGAAAGGCCGTTGTGAAGAAAGAGATTTACTGAGAAGCGGGCACGGTAGCCAAAAAATTCAAAATCCTAGCCGATGGGAAAGCTATGAAAAAAGGGTAATTCACAACTCAGATAACAGGGACGTTGGGGGCTCTTGCTACAGTCAACCAATACTCTATCGGATCGCTAAAAGAACAATTAACGTGCAAGAACCGCTTGATCAGAAATTTGGAGGCTAGGCTAGCTACAACAAAAGATACTATCAGAGATTAGGTGAACACAGATATAGAGCTAGTTAGAGCAACTGATCAAAAAGAAATCGAGCGGCTCAAATCTGATCTCGAACAAACATAGCTGTTGGCCCAGACTAGTCAGTCACAGATAAGCCAGGAAGAAGAATTGATAGGGTGGTTACATGCAAAATTAAATTTCACCGAGAGCCAAGTGATAGATATCGAGATATTCCAATCCCAAGATATTGAAATCCAAAAAAGAGTGTTAGCAGCTCAACAAGATTTACTTGCTAAAGTGGAAACCATTCAAAACCAATGCCAAAACATTGACCGAGTGCTGGAAGACATCTCTTTGAGATAAAGAGAAGCTGGGGCGACTCGGGTCACTTTCCAAGAGGCTGTTATAGCCACGACGAAAAAGGAAATGGGCAGTTGTTCCAAGCTCTCCATCCTAGAGCAGACCAGAGGTAACATCTTGCTAAAGGCGTGGGAGCGAAACATATCAGAGAGAAGAGAATGAGCTAAAGAGGTAAGAAACTCTTGTGAAGAAACATTCAGCTTGATAGATGAAAGTTTGTTGAGTCTCGATAATGGAAGCATCGCTGGGACACTGGGCCAAATCGATATAGACAAGCACCTGCTCAATATCAAGGAGAACGAGGAAAAAGAGTTGGTTGAAATATCACAGATCAGCCAGACTGACATAGTCCAAGTGGATAAATGGTTGATAAAACCAAGTATACAGTTATGTTCCATCACCGCCAAAGACCGGCAAGTGGGAGGAAGGTTGCCACAGTTAGTGAAGGATTGTTACACTTTTGAGGCAAACCACAAAGCAGAGCCTTCCAGGTTGATAGCCCAGTTGGTAGAGAGGTGCGTCACTTGCACCAAGCAGGCGAAAGGACAGGTTTCCGGTACCAAATCATGACATGTGTCTGCCTGTCCTATTTTTAGAACCCAAAGAGTAAAGAAAGGAAGGTGCTCCACCCACATGAAAGATAACAAAGGCAAAGAAGAGAAATGCTTGAACTTCCCATTTTGTAACTGAAAATTTTGAGAACGATTGAAATTCAAATGTTCAGAAGTTTGTATAAATAGGCATTTTGAAGAAAAAAACAGGGCTGGACCTTTTTGGCCGATTGTAATAGATAATTTTTCGTTTGAAAATTAATACAAAGCAATCCAAAGATTCATGATTCTGTCAAGACTGAGTTATGAGTTTGTTTCCTCTGTTATCTTATATTCAATTTCATTTCGCATTTATGCAGTTTTTCCTCTGTATCGGCTATCAGCTGGTACAAGACTTGTGAATATTTTTTAGATCTTTATATTTTATGCTTCGTCAGATTTCTTCTTGTCTTTTTCTTCTTCTGTTTATAGGGTGAGATTCTCCCTTGATAGGAGCCTCACATTATAGACAGCTTAATGTTTTCTCACGTTTCTCACATGATTTATTAAAAAGTTAACTCAGTTACGGGAAAAGGCCTTTGATTTGCATTCTATCTATGATTTCGGATTTGAGAGTACTCTTTATACGATCCAAAAATTGAGGCAGCATCCTAAACCTCAGAATTTTCTTTAACTTCCCTGTTCCTCTATGACTGTTCTTGTTGCCAGACAACCCAATATTGAACCCGGCTTGTCGGATCAAACCACAATCGCTTTGAACCTTTTCGACACCATACTTAAAACAACCACCACCCGGGTAGAACTCGAACATTCATGGGCCGCCATTGAACGTGATATAAGTATCCATGAACTTTTGGAAGCAAGACAGAGGCAACGTAGAAATCAGCCTTAGCTTCCTTTCCTGAAGGTTGATCCTCCCCCCTTTTTATCTTTCACACCACTTTCAGATGCCTAGACCCTGTACTTTCTAGCCTTAAGTATAGACTTTGGAACAACAATGGATATAACAAGGGTATTGGAGGAAAGGATACTCAAGAAGCACCAACAAAGGAAAAGAAGGTGACAGCAAGACTTTGAGATAGTGAGTGTGTAGGAGATGATGATTCTAATGAAGCATAAAATAAGGAAATCGTTGAGAGGTATAAACACTAGTGCCATGATAGCAAGGGAAAAAGAGGAGGATAAAAAGAAACAAAGGGACAAATAGAGAATAGGGAAATAAGAGATGTGACATAATTGGTGAAGGAAGGAGGTGAGATATGAAAGGAAGGATATGTATTGTACTTAACTAGTAGAAACATTAGAACATGAAAAATATTCAAAAAAATATAAGTGTGGAAATGAAAATACAATAGATAATGAGAGTAAAAATTGAAGAATATTATCGTTGCATTGATAATGCTAAAAGAGACAACAATAGTCACATGCCTCTTTTAGGGGGTTTTGATGCGGGAAAAATCCCCTTTGTCAACAGAAGGGGTTACCCTCGATGAGAAGTACCAATTAGACCTCTCACCATTTGGAATAAGGAACCCGTCCATATTATGGCCCAACAACCATTTATGGTTTTGGGTTCACCAGTTGCGTCCCAGTCCACCGATGAAGGTTTCTAAGCTAAAGAATGAAATGCAACTAATATAAGATGCATGAGTTTGGACGAAAATAAGGTAACCAAAAAGAAAACATAGAACCAACCATGCTCCTGTCAATGGCTTGGGAAATATTTTACACAGAGAAGAGACAACGATATGAATAAACAGTTGCAAATACAAAATATTTTAGCCTTTAAAAAACCATTTATGGTTTCACTCCCATGAATTTAGACAAATATTCTCTAAAGAACATAAATACGAATGCATCCATCATACATAAGATTAGTCTACAACATGAATTACATATTTACACAACGCAAGTGTTAATCCAACACACAAAGGAATATTCCACAATATGTCCAACATGAGAATCATAGCTCTTCAGAAAATAGCTTGGCCAAACATGCTTCTCCTCATTAAAATTTTATGTAATAGTACATGAAATCTCAGAGAGCCAAAACCATTCTCTAGGATACAATCCCCATATTTATTAAAGTTCAACTTGACTCTTGGCCTTCCACCCTCCCTCATGATCTTTCATTTACAAACTTTTGTCCTTATCCCCTTCGTAATGATGAGAGAACAATGACAACATATATGTTTATGATTTAATGTATAATATGCAATTACAATTCAAATTTGTATTTTAGTGCTGGTGGGCCATCATAGATTCTGGCCATAATGCACTTCACCCACCATGGAGACTGGTCTGGACAAGGGAACATGTTTCTCCTTCCCGTTTTGATATTCAATCATAATGGGATTTGGAATTCTTCTTCAACCATTCAAGTTTGATTCCCTTTTACTGCTCCTATGATGCCACGACAATTGTTGTTGTTGTTGTTTCTCTATCATTGTTGGAGGTGGGTTGTACTCGTGAGGGAACGACTTTATACTGGTAGATTTTCCTCGATGTGTGGTAGATGTGCCTTCATGATATACTTCCCTAACTCATTTGCATATATGGATTTCTAAGTATGACCTTATTTTGGCGTTTTTACCTTGTACCATTCAACATGAAACATACGAGTGACCTTAGAGTAACCTCGAAATAAACTATTTAAACCATGCATTTGAACCTATAGAACTGAAACATCAATTAATTGAGAGTTCATATAAGATTCCATGAGTTCGTTTCTTGGTTCATCTGCTCTTGGTCAAGGTATTATGATCTTTGGGGTTGTTGAATATGTGCTATATATTGATCTTGAAAAATGTGAACAATGTTGATGCTAGTGGTAGCATCAAACATGTATTTCTGCACATGTCTATGTGTCTAGACGCGTTGAAATTGTCCAAATCCTTCTAGTATTTAATTTACTTTAATTAAAGGAATTATTAAATCAAATTTATTTTATTATTTATTTATTTAATTAATTAATTGAGTTATTTAAGGAAATGCTAAAATGAATTAGAATGTAATATAAATCTCAAGTGAAGTGAGAAGTAATCTCAATTGTCAATCACTTTGGAGATTAGAAATAGATTATACTCATGATTATAAAAACAAGGATAGGGTGAAGGAGGAAGACACTTGAGATATCTTTGTCAGGTTGATCGAGAGAGATTGAAAGAGAACAAAGAGAGTTGGATCACGAAGGACTGTGATTCAATATCTTGGGTAGGTGGAGAAGGACTTCCATCTAGATATTAGGTCAAGGAGAAGAGAGAACAAAGGTTATAGTWGGTGGGTTTCAGTCAAGCGAACCCACAAAGAAGAGTTGCATTGCACAAAGTTTTCCATACAATATTTTTGTATGTGTATGCAGGTGCCAGTGGATACAATCGCATGTATGCAGGTGTGTAGTAGGGGAAATCACATACATCTCAAAAAGTGTGCAGTTCTGGTTCGTATAGTAGGTTAGGATTTGCCATGTTTGTTTGCAGTTGTATTTATCTCAGTGGGCCATTATCCCTATTACAAGAGCCTTGATTTTAGCATAATAAATCATTCTCAGCACTGGTTTTCCCTTTGGGGTTTTTGCAGGGATATCTACCCAAAAATATTGGTGTTAATATGTACATGATTTGGTTTCTAGTTTTTCTTCTGCTATATTTATTGAGTTTAATATTTAAACAATGTATTTTTGTTTTGTGAGTTGCTAATCTGATTTACAGTAAGGAAATCACTATATAACAAGATACCTAGGTGTTGGAGTAAGAGGTTTTCAACATGGTATCAAAGAACATTCTCTAAAGGGAATTTGTATCTCATATCCATAGTAGATCCATAACCAACATGTGGATATCGAAGGACAAATTTCAGGGAAACTATCTTACTAAGGAAGAACCATGGTTTTGCAGGTTTATGGCGGTGTACGTAGKTCACATAAGGAATAGTCGCATATATACGCGGACATMTTTGAGAAAAATCACATGTATGCAGGTTGTAGAGAGAACAAGCACATACATACATGGGCTYTAGTGGTGACAGTCACGTACAAGTCCATAGAGGTCAGTACAGGGAAAATTTTCAACAATAGGTTATTTCCAGGGTAGGTTATYAGGTCTTAGGGATGGAAACAACATCGTTAAGAGTTGAAGACAAATTGGATTGAACATCAAATTTACTTTCTTGGAAAGTAAGAGTAACTTTGGAATTTAAGGAGTATGACCTTTGGGAGTTAGTGGACAAAGTAGGTGTTCCATTGACATATCCGATAGATTTGGAAGCTCACAAAAATAAGGAGATAAAATCATAGAGGGTCATCTTGGATTCAGTGAAGGATAATCTAATTCCTCACTTATCTGAGACAAAGATGGACAAAGAGATGTTTGATGCCTTGGTAGGGTTATTCTAGAGAAAAAATATGAATAGGAAGATTGTCTGAAGGAATAAACTCAGATCGGTGAAAATGTATAGATTTGACAATGTTACCAACTAATTCATGAGGATCACACAGTGGCATGATAAACTTACAACCATAGGGGAGAAAAAATAGGATGCAAAGCTTATGAATGTGGTATTGAATGGTCTTCCCAAGTCAYGGGAACCAGTTTTCAAGGGAGTTTGTGCTCAGGAACATGTCTCATATTGGAAGAGACTTTGGGATGATTGCATCCAGGAAGAGACTTGGGAGGAGTCTAATGGAATCAAGAAGAGAGGTAGTGAAGAGAACTTGGCTCTTGTTAGTAAGACAAGGAAGGGAAAGGGAAATATTTCTAGCAAGAAGGGTAATAATGATGGAGGTTCATCATAGCTAGGGAAGAAGAAGGAATTGAGTAAAATCAAGTGTTTCTCATGTAATAAGAATGGAAATTATGAATCCCAGTTTCCAGAGAAGAAGAAGAAGGGTAATGAAAAGAAGCAGACAACAACATAAGAAAAGACACGACTTGATGAGCTTGCAACAAAGTTTGAGAAGGAGTACTCACTGATTTCTTTCCTTTCTACCAACACAATTGCAAGGAGTGCTTGGTTATTGGAAAGTGGTGCATCTCATCATATGACAGAAGCACATGAGATATTTAACATTATAATGGAGAGGGACTCATATATTCATGTGAAACTTGGTGATGGTGCTAGGTATGCAGTGAAGGGAGAGGGAACAATTACATTCCAACTTGATTTAGGAGGTTTGTTGGATGCCCATGATGTGATTTATGTACCCGGTTTGAAGAAGAATTTTATTTCAGTGTCAACTATGGAGGATAGGGTTTTTTTTTATCAATTTTCAGAGAGGGAAAGCAATCATATGTCCAAAGAAATCTATCTTTAACAACACAATATTCATTAGGGTTAGAGAGGGAACTTTATAAAAGTTACAGGAAATATTTTTTAGGCTTTGGTACATGACAATGACAACCTATGTTAGTTGTGGCACATGAGGTTGGGAAACCTACACTACTAATCCTTATTTATTTTGAGGGGGATTGTTATAGGTATTCCAGAGTTCAACATTGAGCAGCAAGGAGTGTGTAGAGGGTGTGCACTTGACAAAAATTCCAAGGCTTCTTTTCCAAGAAATGAGAGTAGGTCCAAGGGGATATTGGATCTTATCCATTCAGATGTGAGTGGGTAGATGTCAATAACATTATTATGGGATGGTCATACTATGTGAAGTTTATTGATTATTTTTCCAGGAAAACCTAGATCTTATTTATGAATACCAAGGATGAGGTATTCAATTAGTTTAGAGAGTTCAGGGCTCAGGTGGAGAATAGGACAGGGAAGAATATCAAGGTTTTGAGGTCAGATAATGGGGAAGACTACACCTCTAATTACTTCAAGTATTTTTGCAAGGAGAAATGGATCAAGAGGGACCTAACAATCTCATACAACCCTCAACAAAATGGGGTTGTAGAGAAAAATAATTGTTCCATTGTCAGTTCCTCTAGAGCTATGATACATGACCATGAGTTTGTTATGTTTCTTTGGGAAGAGGAATGTAACACAATAGTGTATGTGGAAAATAGGAGTCCTCATAGGATATAGGGGGAAAAGACTCCAGCGAAGGAATTCTTAGGGATCAAGCCATAGATAGGACATTTGAGGATAATTGGTTGTCCAGTCTACATCCATGTGCCTATTGAGAAGAGGATGAATTTGGATCCTTTAGAACAAGAGGGTATATTTTTTGGGTACATTGAGACCTCAAAGGCTTACACGATATTCATTATAGTGTAGTGGAAGACAATTGTGAGAAGAGATGTTAATTTTGAGGAGAAATTGGCATTTATGAGTAATTAGGAGTCATCACCAGTGACAGAGAACAAGGAGCAATAGGATCCAAAGGACGAGCAACAATTATTAGTTCAAACTTCGGGTGGGGAGGTGGAGTCAAATCCTTCCAGTGTTTTTTATAGATACCCAGGTGGCTATTATAGACATTGTGTTGGGTTGTTATATTCTTTGCAGTGAAATTCTAGTCAAGGTGGATCGATTGATAGTCAAAGTATAAGAAAACAAAAACAAGTGTAAGGTTGAGGTGGTTCGACCGGGTAAAGTCAAAGTCGAAGATATTGACAAAAAGTTGAAGGTCGAGGTGGTTTGAATGGGTAAAGTTGAAGTCAAAGATATCAAAAACAAGTCAAAGGTTGATGTGGTTTGACAGGGTAAAGTCAAAGTTGAAGATATCGACAACACATCGAAGAGTTCAACTGATAAGAGGTCGAAAAACAGGCGCATGGAAACCAACTGAAGACCAAATGAAGGTCGACTGATAGTCAACAGTAACAAAATCCTAAGATTCGTGAGAATTGTAGCCAATGATCTGCGTGGATCTATAACCATTTTTGGGTGCTTTTCTTTAGGTTTTTACCTATTGTAAATCCTATAAATAAGGCATGTTGTAATGATGTAAAGGATAATCAATAATCGTAGAATAAATAACCATTGGAGGTTGTTGGTCATGCAGATGTAAGCCAAATTGGCTACATGGTTGTTCTTGTGTAAAGAAAGAAGGTATGATGTCGATTGTGTCTTAGGTGTAGACCAAGGTTAGGCATGTAACCTTTTATTCTAAATGAATAATATAACAAGAGACCAATAC
>JASDQU011027435.1:19291-29503 GCA_032191745.1 Picea mariana | reverse complement strand
AGATGAATGCAACCAGTCAAGTCAAGAAATTCAAAGCTTGAATAGTATCGAAAGGATATTCCCAAGTCGATCAGTCGACTTAGGTGAAATTTTTTCCCCTGTTGCAAAATTAACTTCCATTAGAATACTAATGTCTCTGGCTATAACATTTGATCTGGAAATAGAAAATATGGATGTAAAGACAACATTCCTACATGGGGACCTGGAAGAAGAAATATTTATAGTAAGGATTTATAGTAAAGGGAAAGAAATATTTGGTATGCAAACTGAAAAGATCATTTTATGGTCTAAAGAAATCACCAAGAATGTGGTACCAAAAGTTCAACACATACATCCTTAGTTTGGGGTTTATGAGAAGCAAATATGATCACTACATATAGTCCAAGAAGAAGGTAGGCATTTCATATATGTAGCATTGTATATTGACGACATGTCGCTGATTGGAAACAACATGAATAAAATAAAAGAGGTGAAGAAGCATCTATCCTCCAAGTTCGGCATGAAATATCTCATAGCATGGAACTTCATTCTGGGAATGGAGATCAAGAGAGATCGATAAGCTAGAAAGCTATGGTTCAACCAAAAGAAGTATATTGAAATAGTCTTGAAACGTTTAAACATGCAATATTGAAAACCTATGAAAGTGCCAATTTATGTGGGAGGAAGACTAACTATTGAGTAGTGTCCAAGGACACAAGAGGAAATAGAGGACATGACATGTGTTCCCTATGTAAGTGTTGTTGGTATTATAATGTATACGATGGTATGCACTCGACTAGACACTTCCCATGCAATGGGAGTGTTGAGTAGATACATGTCGACACCTGGGAAGGATCACTGGACAATTGTCAAGAGAGTATTCATGTATTTGTGAGGCACAAAATTTTATGCTATATGCTACCAAGGAAAATCTCAAGATGACAGTGAAGTAATGTACATGGATTTTTCGACACTAACTGGGATGGAGATCTAGATTGATGAAGGTCGACCAATGGATATGTGTTCAATATGTTTTGTGGAGAAATCAATTGGATGAGTAAGTGACAAGTGGTCATAGCCTTGTAAACAACAAAAGCTAAATACATGGCAGCCACTCATGGAAGTAAAGAAGCAGTATGAATACAAAGGATGTGTTCAGGAATTGAGTTTGAGGAGAAATATATGAAGATACATTGCGATAGTTAAAGCACAATATTCCTGGAAAAGAATCAACTTATCATTCTAAGACTAAGCAAATTGATGTAAAATGCCATTTCATGAGAGACATGGTGGAAAGAAACAAGGTGTTGCTGGAGAAAGTAGACATGTTGGAAAACATAACAGACTCTTTGAACAAGTATGTGATTGTTGTGAAGTTCTCTTGGTGTAGAGAGACAATGGGCATTTCTGCCCTGGGTCTATGAACAAGAGTTCAGAGATCTCTCGGTTTCAACAAAGAAGACAACAAGTGGGAGAATGTTGGGTTGTTATATTCTTTGTAGTGAAATTCTAGTCGAGGTGGATCGAATGAAAGTCAAAGTTGAAGAAATCCAAATCAAGTCGAACCTCGAGGTGGTTCAATCGAGTAAATTCAAAGTCGAAKATATCGACAACAAGTTGAAGTTTGAGGTGGTTCGACCGGGTAAATTCAAAGTCGAAGATATCGACAACAAGTYGAAGGTCGAGGTRGTTCCACCAAGAAAATATGAAGTTGAAGATATCAACAACAAGTCAAAGAGGTCAATCGAAAAGAGGTCRAGAGTCGGGCACATGGAAATCGACTGAAGATCAAATGAAGATCGRTTGGTAGTTGACTGGTAATTCGACTTGGTAGTCGACTGTAATAGAATCCCGAGATTCATGGGATTTGTAGCCAATGATCTACRTGGATATGTAACCATTTTTGGGTTCTTTTCTTTAGRGTTTTTCCTACTATAAATCATATAAAGAAGATGTGTTGTAATTCTACAAAGACTAATCAATAATCGTAGAATAGATAGCCTTTAGAGGTTGTCGGTCATGCAGATGTAAGCCGAATTGGCTACAGGGTTGTTCTTGTGTAAATAAAGAAGGTATGATATCGATTGTGTCTTAGGTGTAGACGAAGGTTAGGCATGTAACCTTTTATTCTAAATGAATAAGACAATAAGAGAGCAAGGTGCTCAAGGAATGCTAGTTTTCCCATTTGGGTTTCCATGGTAAAATATCTGTGTACTGTGTGTTTGCTTTATCATTTACTTTCTTTCTTAAATATTTCTTCCTATCTTCTACTAGGTTTAGTGTGTAAGTGTTCCTCATTTCCTAACACATTGAGAGATGATGGTGAGGCTCCTAGGAGTGCGTTAAGAGAGTGAATTCCTATGAAGAAGTTTCCAAACTATATGGAGCTTATGAGTAGCATCATTGATGCTTATCCTTTTAGTTTCGAGGAAGTAGTGGATCAATAGGTATGGTGGGATGCCATGGTAGAGGAGTACACCTCTATTATGAGGAATGATATTTGGGAATTAGTGCCGATACCCAAGGGGTAGTTAATTGTGAGTTCCAAATGGCTCTACAAGATCAAGCATGTTGTAGATGGAAGCATCGATAAGTTCAAAGTGAGGTTTGTGGCAAGAGGATTATGCATGTTGATGATTTATTTCTCACAGGTGCAGAGGAGCTTATTGCAGGGTGAACAATGGATTTAGCGACTGAGTTTGATATGAAGGACATTATCTTGATGCATTATTTTTTGGGGTTAGAGGTATGGAAGGTATCGTGAGAGATATTCTTTGGTCAAAGGAAGCATGTAGTAGAGATCTTGAGGAAATTCATGATGGAGGATTGTAAACCGATGGCCACAACTATGATTACCAATCTGAAGAAGATGGTGACTTCAGGTTTAGAGTTGGTAGATCCCAGGATATACAGGCAGTTGATAGGGTCCTTGATATATTTGGTCAACACTAGGCTAGATATTTGTTTTTCAATGAACACCTTGAGTCAATTCATGGTGGATTTGAGGTTGGTGCATTTGATCATGACAAAATATGTGCTTAGGTACTTCAGAGGTACAATGGAGTATGGATTGAGATATCATGAAGGAGATGGAGTGGAGTTGCAGGGATATACATACTCAGATTGGGTAGGCAGTGCAATATACATAAACAAGATCTTGAGGTGTTTCTTCGGCTTGAGATCAGTAGTGATTACTTGGTTCAACATGAAGTAGAATTTTGTAGCACTCAGTTTAGTAGAGGCAAAGTGTATGGCAATGAGCATGGCTAGTTTTGAAGCCATTTGGATTCTCAAATTGGTTACATGTTTATTTGATCAGGAGTTGGAGCCTACGATGATATACTATGATAATCAGAGTTGTATCAAAATATCAAAGAATCAATTATTCCATGACAAGTCCAAGCATATTGAGATCAGATAGCACATCATCCAAGATAGGATCCAAAAGGGAGCAACGAAGCTTTAGCGTATTTCCACAGATGATCACGTTGTAGAGAAATGGAAGTTTGTGTTCTTTAGAGACAGACTTGGAGTAGTACATAATACCTTCCTCACTACGAGGGAGTGTTGATGATAGTGGTAGAATCAATCAAGTATTTACACACAGTATGTGTTTAGACGTGTGGAAATCCTCCAAATCCTTCTACTCCAGGATTTACTTTAATTAAGTTAATTATTAAAGTAAATTTCTTTATTAATTAATTCATTTTTTAATTAATTGAGTTATTTAAGGAAATGATAAAATTAATTAGCATGTAATATAAATCTCAAGTGAAGTGAGAAGTAATCTCAAGTGTCAATCACTTTAGAGATTAGAAATAGATTATAACTCATGATTATAAAAGCAAGGATAGGGTGAAGGAGAAAGACACTTGAGACATCTTTGTCGTTGATTGCGAGATATTGACACAGGACAAAGAGAGTTGGATCACGAAGGACCGTGATTCAAGATCTTGGATATGTGGAGAATGACTTCCATCTAGATATCAAATCAAGAAGAAGAGAGAACAGAGGCTACCACAGGTGGGTTTCAGTGAGGAAGAGTTGCGTCGTACATAGTTTTCTGCAAGTGCCAATGGATACAGTCACGTGTACGTGGGTGGAAAGTAGGGATAGTCACATACATCTCAAAATGCATGCACTTATGGTAACAGATCAATATTTGTTGGGTTTGTTTGTAGTTGTATTTCTCTTAGTGGGCCATTATCCTTATTATGGGATCCCTAATTTTAACATAATAAAATCATTCTCAGCACTGGTTTTCCCTCTGGGGGTTTTCCAAGGGTATCTACCCAAAAGTATTGGTGTGCTAGTGTGCATTATTTGGTTTCCAATTTTGCTTTCATTATATTTATTGAGTTGAATATTTCAAAGGTGTATTTTTGTTTTGTGGGCTGCTAATCTGATTTGCAGTAAAGAAATCACTACATATCAAGATATCTAAGTGATGGAGTAAGAGGTTTTCAAAAAACAGTTGGTGATGAATTTCTCACTTCATATGACTGTCAAATTTTAGTCAACTGCTCCGATACGTCAGAGCTTTTCCTCTCAACTGCTATGCTCGAGTCACGATCATTTTTTGCATGGCGTAAAGACATTTTTGAAGCATGAGTGTGGGGATGCATGTTTTGATCATCCTTGTACCTAAATATATAATGATAAACGCCTTACACTGAACCTTCCATCCATATCTTTGCAAGTTTAATATTTGATTACTTAATCAGGTGAATATGTATACAACCCTTTGTTAAGGCACGATCTTACTGTTTTGCAAATGTCATTAGATCATTGGCATGATATCATTCAACTAATTTACCAACTTTCTTACCCAAATAAACAGTCGGTTTATGTGCCTCTGCACCTATGGAATATGGGTTGATAGACCCATAATTTTCACCTCAATATTTTGCAAGAAAACCCCAAAGAACGATGAATAAAATTGCTTAAATTCTTCACTATTTTGTTTTGTTTCCAGATTCTACCAGCCTTAATTATTTCATGGGCTCTGGTTGCACCGAAGCTCTTCCCCTTAGTGTCTCTGGACGTATCGGCTTTGTTTATCTCATTAGCTCTAGGTAGGTTTGGAAAGGTTCCTCGAAATTTCTCCGGTGTATGTCGAGCTAGTTGTTTGCAAACTCTCCGGTAGCATAGACAGCGTTCCTGTCAACTTCTCTGGGTATGTCGGCGCACATGCTATCAAGTTTGTCAGTTGAGTTGGAATGCATATGTAGGGTTTTTCCTTCGTCAAAATGAAAATGGTCACGAGGTTATTTGGGGGCATGCGTCATTTTGGTAGAGTACAAAGTGGAGGGGGCCGTGTGGACCATGGGACCTCCCATCCAGGAAAACTTGAGTTTTTTTATTACAATACTTTGGAGTTATTTTTGTTTATTTAAATATATATTAAATTCAAAAGAAAATTGAATTTAAATGATTTAAATTTAAAAAATACCAAACCTTAACATATTTCACGGAAAACAATCATTTTACTCAAAGTAATCTTGTGCAAAGATAAGAACCGAAGAATGTAAACCTCATGATGATGTCGTTGGATGGGATTTCAAATACTCATAACTTGTTAAGACGATGTCCAATTGGATCACTGTTTTCTGTGATGCAAAGAGTGCGTGGAGATGCTTCTGATGAGATAACTTACCACGCCATTCAAATGTTCCATAAATGTCATGGATGGCGAGACAGGTTTGGGTGAGAACTCCCCAATGATATTTTTGGCACTTATGGGCCTCATATTTTGATATCTTTAATTATGTTGGAATCCTAATTGTGTAAGTCATATAGTTGGCCTATTTTGGGGATGAAAATACACTTTTATGGACGCCCAAAATTTGCGAGTAAAGGCATTTTTTAATGAAAGTTTGGGTCTCATTCTTGCTACTGACTTTTCTAAACTTAGTTCTATCAGTGCCTATGTTATTTGTGTTGTATAGGATCTTGATCCATCCATTGGAGCTAAGTTCATATGTTATTGGCTCAAAAATATAAATATGTGAAATCAACCAACTAACATTTTGGGAACTTGACACTGTTTGTGAGATGGGAGGATTGATTTTCTTCTAAGATGTAGTCCAAAGTCAACACGAGTCTTATGGATGTTGCAGTTAACCCACTTAATGATAGACAACACTTTCATGATCATGGTTAGCCATAAAATCGAGAAACACAAAGTAAACATGTTGGTATGGTATGRGAAATGAAATTTGTTAAYGACACAAACATAATTAATCATGACTGCACTATGAAGTAGATCAGGCGAGGTAGGCGATTAATCATCTTTCATTGAGTCATGCATAGAAATATTGATCATTGGAAATGATAGGAACATGACTGGAGGGAGAAATGAGAAGGACCAGAGTTGGAGGAGAATAGGAGAGGTCTCAAGATGAAGGTGCATCTTGTTGACAAGGTCAATGTTGGTGAGAGAAAAAAGATCCATGTTGTAACACTTTGTTTCCCCCATTTTGTAAATATAACTATATTGGCAAAGAGACTATGGCAAACTCAATATGTGTGAATGTTTGATTTGATGGACCTTTGTATAAAAGGTCGATGAATGTAACTTCTGTTATTTTAATAGAAAATGGATAAGTGTTGCATGACTGCTGGAAAGGGGATGTGCTAAGAGAGACCATGAATGTTGTGAAAGAGATGGCGAAGAGGATCAGGAATGGTTGCGTTAACCTTCACCGGACCAATACTTTGCTGGATTTAATTGCTTAGGATCAGAACAACCTTCTGACCCAGGAATGAATGTCAGTTAAGATGGTAGGTGGGAAGACCTCCTCAAGAATTAATGAGGGGATGGGGCAAACCACACATCTGTAAGGCTTCCAAACCTGACCACAGACTGAGAATTTGGGCCACACACAATATTGCTGAAAAAGGCAAGAAAGGAAGGCATGGTGTACAGAGGAAGAGTTGTGAAGAGTGCATAGACGAGGGACTAAGCTCTCAGGTTCAAGGGAGAACTGTGAAAAGAGTGTGTTCTGATCGCGAGAAATAGAGACTGATTCGGGAGAAGGAGAATAAACTTCATCCCTATCTATTTCTATGCCCGAAGAAGAGATTTAATCTAAAAACATTCTGGTCTAGCTCGGGGGTGGCTAGTGGTAAATCCGTTAGGAGTGACTGAGCCTATGGTTGGGTGGAAATGGTCACCCCTTCCAACATTCACTTCATGTTATATGGTTCCAATAAGTATTTTCATACTCTATGCATTTAATTGAGAATTAATAGTTGCATGCATGTATTTACATATATGTAAATGGATTCTGTATTGAAATGATTAAGTTATGTGTATACATTGGCTTCCTTGAGAACTTATGCTTCTGCTTTCTCATATGCTCCAGTTTAACGCTCGAAGGTGTTTTCCCTCGGGGGATACCTCACAACTCCGGATTCGGATCAAGCCTCTTGGCACTGCTACCGTCTCGGTAATCTCACGAGTTTACCCTACCCTATTTCAGAACTTAAAGTTCTGCAAATTAGGAAGGCGTTTCCTTCAAACTAGTAGCCTAAGAGACCTTGAACTCGTGCCCATGACCTTAACCAAAACCCATCTAAGAGTAGAGCTCATAGCCCGAGAGTCATCTGAAGGTCTATGTGACCTGGGTCTAGGAACCCTGTGCTAAGCCCGAAAGGAGCTAGCTCATAATGGTTTCATAGTTTCAGGAGTTCGATGCCCTGGGATGTCAACCTTCACGATAGTCAAAGTTACTCGAACTCCTTGAGTAACAAGAGCCATAGATGAATCAAGAACCCGATAGAGAAGATGAATGCGATCCGTTCATCGGGAGGAAAACCTATCTCAGTCTTTAGATCGACTCAAATATCCACTAGAGTTAACGGATCAAACACCATCCCTTTGATTAGATCGATGGTTGGGAATCATTGCAGAGTGTGAAGGTGAAATTAAAGGACATGCCAGTTCATGACCCGCAATCAACCAATGTCATTGATTTCGTCGAGGTGGAAGATCAATTACCATGATTAGACATAGTTGGGTGAGCACTTTCCAGATTGTGGAGATTGGTCCCCACAATCACTGTGAACTGTCGATCTGTGAACATAGATTGATGGTTGGGAATCATTACGGAGCGTGAAGGAAAAATTTATGGACGTGCTAGTTCATGGCCCACATTCAACCAATGCTATTGATCTTGTTGGGGTGGAGAATCAACGACCACGATTAAACAGAGTTGGGTGAGCACTTTTCAGATTGCGGAGATTGAGCTCTCCAATAAAGAGCGAGCACGTTGGGGCCCCGCAATCATTGTGAACCATCGATCTGTGAACAAATCGATATTGGTCGGATCTCAACTGTGAAAATATGAGGGAGGTTGAAAGACAATCAGCCTAGAGCGACAAGGTGTAGTGCACCATCCATGGTGACGTGGCTTTAATCTTGGTGAGCCATGTGCCACTTGGATTCATACGCATCACATACCCTATAGCCCTTTTTAAACGTGATATGTGTCATCCTAGACAAGGGCACTTGTCACCCTTGACCCAGCTATGTGTCAGACCTTGGTACATGCCCACCTCACCTATGTGGTTGGTGAAATTACTGGGATTCCGGGAGTCCGGGACTTCGGGACTCTGGAGGATTTGAGGTGCTTCAAAAATCCCCGAAGTGTCGAAGTGCCAAAATAGATCTTAGTCGTTGGCATAGGAAGGCACGTGGTAGTGATCGTTAACTTCAGAGAAGAACACTCCGGAGGAACATGAGGAAGTGAATTCCTGAAGTGCCAAAGTCCATTGGAACCATTGACTGGAAGGGGACGCATGGCGCTCGATCTGTAACTCCAGGTACGCAGTTCTTCAGAGGAAAAAAGATTTAGAGTGTTTGAAACTCTCGAACGCCGAAGTCCCAAAGTAGATCATTGTCGTCGATCACAAGGGACGCATGGTGCTCGATCTATAACTCCAGGTATGGAGTACTTTAGAGGAAAAAGGCTTTAGAGTGTTCGAAAATCCCGAGCGCCGAAGTCCTGAAGTAGATCACAACCTTTGATCACGAGGGAAGTGTGGCTCTCGATCTGTAACTTCGGGTACAGAGTACTTCGAAGAAAAAAGGCTTGGAGTGTTAGAAACTCCTGAACACCGAAGTCCCGAATTAGATCACAGTCGTCGATCACGAGGGATGCATGGTGCTCGATCTGTAACTCCAGGTACAAAGTACTCGAAGGAAAAAGGATTTGGAGTGTTCGAAACACCCGAATGTCGAAGTCCTGAAGTAGATCACAATCATCGATCATGAGGGACGTGTGGCACTCGATCTGTAACTCTGGGTACGAAGTACTTCGGAGAGAAAAGAATTTGGAGCGTTGGAAACTCTTGAACGTCGAAGTCCCGAAGTGAATCAGGGCCATCAAAATCTACGAGGACATGCAACGTCGGATAGTGAACTTCAGAGATTTTCCACTGCGGAAGATTCCCACGGTGGTTGTCTTGTTGTCTGGTCATATCCCACGGTCATATGCGAGTATAGATGGATGGAAGAACAAGAACTTGGGAGAGGATATCTGCTAGCTCTGAGCTCGGTTCGAAGCATGGAGATCGTGGCTGGGAAGCTTTGGAAGAGAAAAATGGAATAGAGACCCTAAATAGGGGTTTTGATTTTCTTAAGAAGAATAAAATTTTGATGCCCCACCATGGGTGTGTTATAAATTGGTATCAGAGCATGGTTACAATACTTGGCCTGCTTGGGATCATGGACGAGTCACTTGAAAACCATGTTTAAAGAAAATCTTAAGGGTGACACCCTACCTTACCTCTTTCCTAAAGAATCTGGTTAAACTTTTACTAAAGAAAAGAACAAAAAATTTCTACTATGTGTGTGTATTTAAGAAAAATGAACTATGTGTTTTTTACGAACTAATAGAATTTTAGCTAACATCAAGTGTTTTTGTCAACACTCCAGCAGTCAGTGAATCACGGGAAACCACACGCATAAATATGGCGACGCGCCATGAAGTGGGGGATGGCTCCCACAATAGAGATGAAGAGTCTGACGAGAGGATGGCAGTGGAGACCCCTCTGTATCTAGATGAAACTGTAAGGAGCCTTATGGCCAAATTACAAAGTTGCAAGGATGACAACAAGATATTGATAAAGGAGCAAGAAAAACAAACGGAAATCAATGCAGACTTGCTGCAGAGCTTATTCGATATATAGAGGAAGCTACAACATGGACCTGCAACCAGTCATGTGGAC
>JASDQU011027434.1:7534-26742 GCA_032191745.1 Picea mariana | reverse complement strand
AGATACAACCACATTGAGAATGAAACTTGGTGAACAACTCAACACTTTGTTAATGCCTAATGCCTATCTCATCGATCAACCATAACCTAATGCCAATCTCATCAATAAACCACAACCTTAAAACATGATATTTATTTTTTAAATATATTTTATATTAATATTAATAAATTTTATTATTTTGTCATTACCATTTTTATAGGAAGAGGCAATATTATTTTTTATTTGTGGATTTTGGTAGGTTTGATAATTTTGTATAGTGTAGTTTAGACATATAATTATTTGAATCTTTTCCAATCACATTTTTCCAATCATTTTTGCTTCAAATTAGGTCAAAATTCAGAGGAATTGTTAGAATTGCAGATATTATAAAGTGTTGATATTGCGCAAACTAAGTGCAATATTAGGGGGTTTTGAGGACGTTGAATCCATTTATGCATTCAAAAATCAATTTCAGCAATGAAAAATTGCAATTTAACCAAAAATTATATGGTCTAATTCTGATGATAATTGCCAAAAAAAAGTCCAAATCGTATAATGTTTAGGTTTCTTCATATTGTACCTATCGTCGTTATCTATACCCATTATAATTCAAGATTCGAGATATGTTCATCATATGGAAATTGTGTTCAAACTATCTTATTTGCTAAGGAGATATGTTCAAACTATCATCTTACTTTAATTTTATGTGTAAATATATTTTTTTAAGTATTGATATATCAAATAGTTTATTGAAGAAAATTTATAATAATTAATTTAAATTTATTTTTTAACATATTATATTCGCATTTATCATAAATTATAAGTCAGTGATAAATTAATAAAAATTTACTATAACTTATTTATATTGATGTAGATCACCCGAGCAAGGAGAACACACCTATCATTTTGGTTGTCCAACTTAGCATTTAGTCCTTGAGGGCCTCTTGCTCATTTTTAGTTTTTTTTTAGTGTCTTGTGTGTAAAACATGTAGTTAGGGAGTAGTTGCATATTTATTTCCCTCGGGCTCTGTGCGGCAGTTTTTTATCATTTCTTTCTCAACCCTCAAGCTATATGCATCTTAAGTGGACCTATTGTATTCCTACATAAAGGCCAATTGGCCAAACTAATAATTTGAGCCATTTTCCCTTGAGTCTCTTATCTTCTATTAATGTTCTAGTTACTATATTTGGTTTTGGGTTACTCGTACCTCCAAGTAGTGCACTTCACCTCTTAGTTGGGATTTTGTAGGTTGAGAGGTCAGATATACATCATTTGTTATCATAGCATCGACCCAAGCATGTTATTTCATCATACCTTCTTAGGCTCAACACCTCACTAAACAACAATAGCTTGTAGTGGTAGAAATACAAAACTAGTTCCTTGGTGTGTCCTCTCCCAACCAAATCTACATTGGTACCTGATATCATCTTTCTCCCTTCTTCTGTTCCAAACAGAAGTCGAAATCGTTATCCAACAAGCGGATTTCATCATATTTTTTTAGTCGAAGCCTAGACCTCCCACCAAGATATCATTAGAAATTATTTTGGGTTAGTTTTCACTATCTTTTTAGTTCTACTTTTGAGTGTCCAATCCTCTCTTCTCCCTTAGAATTTTCATTGGATTTTTCTCTTCCATTATTATCACACCTCGTCCTAGCATCTAGATTCCTCTAGCACACTAGGCTTTGCAAACACTCTCACATAACCCTCAACACTCTCACACTAGGGCTACTCAGTGTCTGGTTGTTTGTAGAATCAACCTCTCAACTTCCCTTATGGGCCCTCATCAAGAACCCTGAGTTTATTTGACAGAATCATCTCAAGCACCCTTGAATATAGAAATCATGAAGTTATTATAGAAATTCATCATTAACAAACCTCGACCCTCCATACTCCAACTCGATACTAAGATTACCCTACCCAAATATGGAGGTTAGATGAATAGAAAGGCCTTGGACTCCTATATTTGTAGACTTGTAACATATGTGTAGATTCACCCTAATATCTCATAGGCTCAATGTTTTCTCCTAGCCAACAACCACTTGGAAGAAATTTCTCAAGCTTGGTGGAAATCTCAACACATAAAATCGACAGTCTATATTGAGCTTAATGATGATGACACCTCCAAAACTGCTCAAAATAGTATCACCACTTGCAAGTCATTGTGTGAATCCCTCCGCCAACATTTTTACCCTCAAGGCTACCTCACCAATACATTGTCTATATAATATCATCTCCATCAAGCACCTATGAAAATAGTGCAGCATTACATAGAGGTGTTCATTTTGGCTCTGAATTCAACTCTAGATTCCATAACTAAATGAGGTAATGATTGTTAAATTTAATTCTAGTTTATTGACCATTCTTAATATTGAGGTTTCCTTGTGTAAATGTAGTTCCCTAGAGAGGGTCTTCCAACATGCGTTCATTTTTTAACGCAAATTTTGATGTCACACTAATTTCCAACCCTATAAAAACCCTAGCTCTCCTACTAGCCCAAACCTTCATATCTCTCCAAACAATCCCAGGCCCCCTACTCCTTTCCCGCAAAACCTTAAATTTGCAACTTCTACTCCAATCCCTAACCAATGGTGTCATTTCCATCAAACCTACACCCACTCTGCAATAGAGTATCATTCTCTCAAATTTAAATCAACATACCAAGCATTGTTTATCAACAAATCATATTCCAAATTAAAATACCCACCCATATATCCCTCCCCTCCAATAACTTTCAAATCATCTCCTTTCCCAACCCTAGCACTATTGACCCCTCTCTCCTTTTGCTACACCATTCCCTTGCTGAATTTTCACTATGCTAGGCTCAAGCATGAGGTTTATTTCATTTAGCATGTACTTGAACCATAAACAAATGCATCAATACCATAGACAAGTGTTGCAATAACTAAGATCACAAGAAGAATAACTATGCACAAGAACACAAGAAATATCTTGGGAAAACCCTTCTCAACAAGGGAGAAAAACCCAACAATCCCTTGTTATATTCTCAATAGAATATCCTCCAACCATGAAACCCTAATGCACACAAGAGGGCGCTCTACAACCTTGAAAATTGTGCCCAAGAGAGGTGTGCACTTCAGCCCTAGAAATGTACTTGCTGAAATTTCCAAATGACAAGTGACTTGTGTGTTTCCTCAATGGGGAAATCACCTTTATTTATACTAGACTGGACAGACCAAGAGTGGTGTCTATTGGCACAATAGGGCCGACCTCAATAACTCAGAAAATAATTAATTATTACAATAAACATTAATTATATTTCACATATGGTGGGGCCGGCATGTACCCTTTACATCACAATTAGGGTTACAGGTAAATCTTACTCTCAGACAATATAGCAAGGTATCCACACATCTACTAGTGCTCATCCACAACGGACACGTCCACCTGTGCTCATCCATAGGAACGTCCTACTCAACATATCTCTATCTCACTAATTCCACAGGAGAATCATCTGGAGTACCATCTCAAGCTTGACTCAACTGAGTCCACAAGGCAGGAGACCACACATCATAACAACTCAGTCAAGAGTCTGATGCACACCCATCACATGGGAATATTTACCCCACACAGGGGTACACATCGTCTCATATCCATACAGAGAGTAATGACACATCCATCTCATGGGCATCCTCACCCCACACAGGGGCACACATCATCTCATCTCAGCCCAGAGAGGAACGACACACCCATCTCATGGGCACACCCAACACATGGGCTCTCTCACAGGTCAACTCAACTCAGTTTCAAAGGATAACGTGTCCTGGAGGATGTCTCATGAATCTGTAATCATCAACACTCCCTTACTAGGCCAAGTCTCTCACGGAAGTACTCGAAATTCGTCTTGACAAGCAGTTTGGTGAAAATATCTACAATCTACTCATGTGTTGGAAGGTATTGCATGTGTACTACTTTCCTATGCACCATGTCTCTAATATAATGATATTTTATCTCAATGTGTTTTGATTTATCATGAAACAAGGGATTCTCAGAGAGCTTCACACAGCTTTGGTTATCAAAATGAATAATGGTAGGATGCATCTCATGATCAAATAAATATTTCAGGAGCTTGCAAAGCCACACTACTTCATGGACTTCCACACTCAACGCTATATACTCTACTTCTGTGGTACTCAAAGTCACAGAGATTTGTTTCCTGCTGCACTAGGAAAACATGGTAGACCCCAAGGTAAAACAACAATCAGATGTGCTCTTTCGGTCCACTGCACTCCCTGCCCAATCTGCATTGGCATATACCTCCAAACTCATGTCTACACTGGAGGCATATCTCAGGCCATATCTAATTGTTCTTCGTAGATATCTCAATACATGTTTTGTTGCTATCCAGTGAGTTTGTCTCGACTGACTCAAGAATTGACTAAGTACATTCACTGCATAGCATATATCAGGTCTGATGTTAACCAGATACATCAATGATCCAATCAGTTGTCGGTATAAATGTGGATCAATATCTCCTGAATCAGTAGAAGCATCATTCATTTTCTTCAAATCCATCAAGATCGGTGTAGGAATGGATTTGTAGTCTATTATACTGAACTTCTTCAATATATCCACTATATATTTTCCTTAACTCAGGAAAATCTCATTAGTCCTCTGCCATAATTATAGTCCCAAGAAGTAGTGAATCATACCTAGGTCCTTCATCTCGAATTTAGAAGTCAATGCTCGCTTGCATTCAGCAATAAGTCTTTCTAAACCGGTGAGGAATACGTCATCCACATACAGGACCAAGATCAGGCACTCGTCACCAACAATGTGATAATATATGTTTGGATCAGCAACATTTTTGTTGAAGCCCAAACTCATCAAGAAACCATCCATGTTCTCGTACCAATCATGAGGTGCCTGCTTTAGTCCATACAAGGTTTTATGCACACATGAGATTTATCGTCATGTATCACAAATCCTTTTGGTTGCTCGATGTAAACTTCTTCCTCAATCTCACCATTGAGAAATGTTTTCCTTACATCCATCTGATGTAGTTTCCAACTCATGGATGTAGCTAGTGCAATGATAGTACGAAGGAGGTGTATTGGGATACTGGAGCAAATGTCTCCTCATAATCAATTCCCTCCACTTGTGAGAATCCTCTGGCTACAAATATCGCTTTGTATTTCTCGATACTTCCATCAGTTGCATGCTTGATTTTATAGATCCACTTGGAAGTTACTAAAGACTTCCCTTCTAGTCTCAGAACATTAACTGGATCAAATGGATCAATTGGAACAATGGTTGTATCCCTCTGAATAGCTGAAGGGGAGAAGGTATTGTCTCTTCCTTATTCTCAAATAGTTTGACTCCCTATGAATTCTTGAAGGAAAAACATCTTCATTTTCTTGTTTTCTAACCTGGAGGCATCTCATGTCTTCTCAGGTCCTCTATTGACTCTACAATACTTTGCTGGTATCTTGTACTAGGATAATAATCAACCAAGAAAACTTGGAATCTCGTACCAGGGATAATGGCCCAAGAAAAGAGGGATCCTACACCAGGGATAATACCCTTCATTATCAGAATGCAAGAAACTTACAGGTTAATGATTAAATAAGGAATATACTACAAAAACTTACCCTAGTCTACAATCATGATCAATCTTGTCTTTGGTCTTCCTGAGAAAGGTCATAGGAATAAATAATCATTTCTCATGTCTTCATATTTCTAAGGTGGGTTAGGATCCATGTCAGTAGTGGAAGAATATTGTCTTCATCTCTTCCTGGTAGGACAATTTCTCGCAATGTGTCCATACTTGTCACATCTGAAGCACTGGATCTTTGAAATGTCTTTTCTCTAATCATAACCTAAAGCTGATGAAGTCTTCTCTTCTTTGAATGTTTTCCTAAAGTTTCTTTTATTTCTTCCTCCTTCCTTTGTATGAAGTGCAAGAGCAAGATTTTCATCATGAGGGGAGTCTTCCACTCCTTTAGCTATAAGTCTGATTTCTTCATGGGTACAGCCTGTCCATAGACAATCAAAAGTAAGTAGTTGTTCTCTACCACTGATACTTTGAAGAAATAGTTCCCAATGTTTTGGAATATTAATGAGAGTGTTCAAAACAAGTTCTTTGTCTAATATGATTTCTCCAATGGCACCTAGCTGATCTCTGATCTTTGTCATATTCATGAAGAAGATAGCAATGGTGTCACCTTTTTTCATCTTGATATTTTGAAGTCGGCCCTTCAATGTAAGAGCTCTGAGGGTGCTTTTACTCTCAAACATATTCTTCAATGCTTCATACATTTCATAAGTTGTCTTCATGTTTCCAATACGAGGCAGAAGATGATCTCTTACTAAGTAGATGATTACCTTCCTTGCCTTGATGTCATCTTCCTTCCTTCTCTTCATCGGTAGTTGTCTCGGGTAAAGATTTTTGTATCACCCACAATAGATCATCCTCTTCAATGGTGATCTAAAGTCTTGAATTATAGGAACTGAAGTTTCTTGATCCATCAAGCCTATCTTCCACCAAGGTTTTGTTCATCATATTTTTCAAATTCTTCACAAACCCTTACCAATTGGGCTAGGAAACCTAACGGCTAGGTTAGGCTAGCAATATTAGGTTTCGTTGGGCTTATTACTACCAACAATAATCCTTAAAAGTCATAATAACACAAGTGAGATGAAAACCTCCTTCAATGAGTTGCAGAAACCCTAAATCTGAATTTTCTGCAGAAAATTGTGAAGCCCTAGAAACCCTAGGGCCAAAAATCCAAAATTCTTGGAATTGCAATCTGAGAGTTGTTGGAGGTGCACTGAGGGATTTCATACTCTCCTATGCCAATTTTAGCCCCAACGTCCAAGTATAAAGTGATGAAACTTGAAAGGAGGGCCATACGTTTTTCTCAGAAACCATAGAAGGTTGTACGAAATTGTTGAAAGGAGGACGATTGACTTTAATGCTTGTGCAATTGGTTGTTCAAGACCTATGCTCTAATATCATGTTGAATTTTCACTATTCTAGCCTCAAGCATGAGGCTTATTTTCATTTACCATGTACTTGAACCATAAACAAATGCAACAATACCATACACAAGTGTTGCAATAACCAAGATCACAAGAAGAATAATCATGCACAAAAACACAAGAAATATCCTGCGAAAACACTTCCTAACAAGGGAGAAAAACCCAACAATCCTTTGCAATATTCTCAAGAGAATTTCCTCCAACCATGAAACCCTAATGCACATAAGAGGGTGCTCTACAACCTTGAAACTTGCGCCCAAGAGAGGTGTGCACTTCAGCCCTAGAAATGTACTTGCTGAAATTTCCAAATGACAAGTGACTTGTGTGTTTCCTCAATGGGGAAATCACCTTTATTTATACTAGACTGGACAGACCAAGAGTGGCGTCTATTGGCATAATAGGGTCGACCTCAATAACTCAAAAAATAATTAATTATTATAATAAACATTAATTATCTTTCACATATGGTGGGGTCTCCCTGTACCCTTTACATCACAATTAGGGTTACAAGTAAATCTTACTCTCATACAATATAGAAAAGGATCTACACATCCACTAGTGCTCAGCCACTAGGGACACATCCACCTATTCTGAACCACAGGGACGTCCTACTCAAAAAATCTCTATCTCACTAAGTCCACAAGAGAATCATCTGGAGTACCATCCCAATCCTGACTCAACTGAGTCCACAAGGCAGGAGACCACACGTCATAACAACTCAGTCCAGAGTCTGACCCACACACATCACATGGGCACCTTCACCCCACACAGTGGTACACATTGTCTCATCTCAATCCAAAGAGGAATGACACACCCATCTCATGGGAATCCTCACCCCACACAGGGCCACACATCATCTCATCTCAGTCTAGAGAGGAATGACACACCCATCTCATGGGCACACCCAACACATGGGCTCTCTCATAGGTTGACTCAACTCAATATCAGAGAAGAAAGTGTCTTGGGCGATGTCTCACTAATTTGTAATCATCAACATCCCTCTATAAATTCCATTTCATTCATAGCTACCAAATTAAAGACTAGATAACCACCATGATACTTGAAAATGACAGCTAAAATAACCTTATCTCTATTAACTTTGTACACTGCCTTTAGCTTCCCAAAATCCACCATCCTTCTCCATACCACCTAGGTTAGGTACAACAACATGGACCTCACCTACACATTAACTAGTGTTGTCAAGTCACTTTTTCTATTGGCCCCTTCAAAGACAACATCAATTTCTATGTCTCCCCTTTATATTGTTCTGACCTCATCCTTAGACTCCCCTACCCAAAAAAATGCAAGGCTCTCTATGAAGCTCGTTTAAATTCCTACACTCTTTTCAAAGACAATAATGTGTATAAACTCATTACCACTAACAACCATCCTCCTTGTCCTAGTGCACTTCAACAGCTCAACCTCCAGAAATGTATTTCTCTACATATGTGCCCAAACCTTTACCCCACACACCCAATTCCACCACCATATATTTATCTTCATCCTCGTCACATTCCACCCTCCAAAACCTTCACTACTATACTTCAGTCCCTACCCCTATGTTTTCAACCCATAATCCATCCTACAACAACTATCTCACAGTTCCATAGCCCACAACCTTATTTGCAATCCCTTATATGCATTTCATTCCAACCTCTTCATTCTCTTACCCCTCTGATCTCAACTGGAATCACACACATCAACACAAGCAACTATACACCATTTATGATGCATGATCCAAAAGCACAACAACACTCCATAGTAAAACTCTTTGATCTAGGATCTTTTCATCGATGTGACTTATAAATAATTGTATTAAATGAACATAAATTGAAGTGCACCATAAAGAAGGAATAACTCAATAATGAAGAGACATAAGCATCAAATTTAAAAAAAAAAAATTGATAACAAAGTTCGTCCCTAGTGGACTACGTCTTCGAGTCCTTTCAAATGGGTAGGCCTTTTTATTAACTCAACAAAATAATTTGGCAAAATACATAAGTATACCTCATTCTAGAGTTAAGTTGCAAAATCTTTGCTAAGATCAGAAAAAATAAAAAATAAAAACAGCACCACTACATTCGTGGCATCAAATTACCCAAAAACGATTGTCTCCACGCCTTGATCTGAGTCTGTAACTTCCATACCCCTGAGGAAATTCACCTCGGTTTCTGTGCCTGCACCTACAATTAATTCATGGGAAATTTTCTCGAAAATCATGCATGTTCGTACGGTTGTGCCTGGTCTGACCCCCGAACTCTAGCATACTTGGCTTCTTAAGTAATAATGGAGAGAAGATGTACGAACATAGTCGTTAGACTAGTTGGTTGGAAGAGTTATATTAAAAGCATAGTGGTTGGGGGAGGTCCCGAGGTCAAGCCCGTGAGCCTCCCCTTTTTGGCACTTTGTTGCAACAACCCCAAGTTGGTGCTAACCATTGGTGGTGACTGCTATATATGGATGAGAGTTAGTGGTTAGCCAGATATGACAGAGCTTTAATCTCGGCAGATCATTGCTAGTTTCATGGACCAGCCAGATTTGGCAGATCTTGCAACTATTTTGGCAGATTTGTATTTATTACATTTTTTTTAGAAATTCATTTGTTAGCCCTCATTGGGAATTTCCCTGCTGCCATGTGGCATCCCATGACTGGGCCCCGGGGCAGCCACTCATTGGCCCACGTCACCTTCTTGCACATTCATTTCCACATCATCCCTGCTTAGTCAGCTTGCCATGTCACCGGACAGGTGGTTGTATGATCTGCCACCTGGTTGTACGGACTGTCACATGGCACCTTTTCATTGGTCCATGGATTTTCCCGAAAATTCCAAAAATGAGTGACATGTGGCAGCCTCTGTTGCTACCACGTCACCCACCATGCAGACATCATGCTGACATTAACATGACATGTGTCACCCTTTGCATGTGTTAAGTATATTGTACGGATGATGACATCAGTTGTACTGGTGTTGATGTTAGCAATACGGATGCTAACTTATCCCTGCTGACTGGGCTAGAACTTTGACTGCGAATAAATTTTGATCTGTAACTCCGTTTAACGAGTCGTTTACATCATTGGAAATCTTGCAACACACTCTTTGCGATGATGCCAATTTCACTGAGTTTTGAGGACTTTGAATTTTTTCCCTTTCTCTATCTGTTGAGGCCATTCTGAGCTTCCTGAGTTACTTCTGCGAATTCTGATTTTATCCTTAGTCTTCTCTAGATCCTTTTTGGATCACGCCTTCCCACTGAGATATTTTTGGACCACCAAAATCTTTCATCAATCAACAGATAAGTGAGGGAAGAGTTCCCTCACCTTGTCCTTCTCAATCTACTTTTCCTTGCTTGGATGTGTGCCCTTCAAGCCCACTCAAAGATAATCAACATCACCCCTACATGAATTCCTTGTCCTTTTGTCCAAGATGATATATTCCTTCAACTCATCCAAGTACTCAGGAGAAAATTCATCAACTGAAGGTATTGAAACTTCCTCACCCTGATCCATGATCATGGGAGGCTCAAAAAGTTTCAAGTTTTCCACATTTACAACTGAGTAGATTTGCATATAAGGTGGAAGATCTAGACAAAAAGCGTTGGTACCACTTTTCTCCAAAATAATGAAGGGTCCATAATCGATGGGCTTGAGTTTCTTTCCTTCACCCTTCAATCTCTCCTTGTTGATGTGAATCCATAACTGGTCTCCATCCTGGAATTGATGAGCAACCTTGTGTTTATCATGTCGAGCTTTATATTGTGCTTCACTTTTCTCCAACTATTCCATGACTTCTTGGTGTACCTGATGTATCCTCTAAATGAACTTGCAGGCTCCGTCTTCATTTCTTTCTTCATTTTAATCAACATATCTCCCATACATCAAGTCCAAAGGAACCTTAGGAAAATACCCAAAACATGTCTCAAAAGGTTAACACTGAGTGGAGGAATGTAAGTCTCGATTGCAAGCATGGTGTACATAGGGTATATGTTCATCCCATAACTTGCGATGCTTACTGCAGTAGCCACGAAGCAAAAGTACCAATGTTCGTTTAACAACCTTTGTCTATCCATCGGTCTGTGGATGGAAAGCAGTGCTCCTCTTCAACTTGGTGTCCATCATTCTTCACAAGCTTGTCCAAAAATACCCAAGGAATCGAGTATCTTGATCCGATATAATGGATGTGGGTAACCCAAAGTGAACCCAAACATACTGAAAGAAGAGATTAGGAGTTTTCTCAACAACGATCTTATTTTTTCATGGCATTAAGATACACATCTTCTTGAACCTATCCACTAGAACATACAAATAGTCATGACCCATTTTTGACATTGGTAAACCCCGTACAAAATCCATGGAGATACTTTCCCATGGATGGGATGGAACAGGAAGTGGTGAGTATAGACCCAATTTTCTATTAGTGGGCTTACAAGTAGAACACATCACACACCCCTTTAAATATTTAGTTACAATTGCTTTCATCTGAGGCCAGTAACAAAACCTTTGTAGATGAGTCATAGTTTTTCCTACCCCAAAATTTCCAGACACAAGAAAAGTGTGAGATTCTCTTATTACATGGACTCATTCACTTGTAGGAATGCATATATTTCCAAGATGGTAGAGTAGTTTTCCTTGCATACAATATTTCTCTACCTGTGCACCATGGGTTAGCTTCTCAAATACTTATTTAAAATATTCATCAACGGCATATTGTTCCACATAGCTATCATGAGATAAAGAAGCATTCTTCAAAATAATAGAAGCAACAATAGAAGGTTTAGAAAGTATATCAGCTACCTTGTTACTTGTACCCTTTTTGTATTTGATTACCAAATGAAATTGTTGAAGAAAACCCATCCATATGTAATGTCGAGATTGTTGTATCTTGGTTTGTGCTTGGAGATACTGTAAGGGTTGATGATCTTTATGTATGATTGTTTCCTTCCCTAACAAGTATTTCTTCCATTTCTTTACGCTTTGAACTAATGCATACAACTCTTTATCATACGTAGGATAGTTAACAACAGCTTGGTTAAAAGTTTCAGAGTGGTAACAGATATGCTTACGATATTGCATCAATATTGCACCCATGGAGTACTCGCTGGCATCTGTCTCGATCTCGAAAGGTTGTTGAATATTCGGCAATGATAATACTGGTGTGGTACTGATATTTTCCTTCAAAGTGTCGAAATTTTTTTGTTGTTTTCCTCCCCACTGAAAAGTGTTATTCACACTAGTCAAGGCATGCAAAGGAGTTGCAATAAAAGAGAAGTTTGAAATGAATCTCCTCCAATAATGGATTGCACCTAAGAATCTTTGTATTTCAGTTACACTTTTGGGCTCATGCCAATTTACAATTACATCAATCTTGGAAGGATCAATTTTCAATTGCCCTACTCCTACAATATGACCTAAGTATACAAGTGCAGTCTTACCAAATTCACATTTGGACAATTTTACATACAAATTTTCCCTTTGCAAAGTATAAAATACTTTCTTTACATGCCTTACATGATGATCCCAAGTCGCACTAAATATAAGAATGTCGTCTAAATATACAATCAGAAAATCATCTAGAAATGGTATGAATACATCATTCATCACACGCATGAAGGTTGCCAGAGCATTACAAAGCCCAAACGACATAACTAACCACTCAAACAATTCTTGTTTGGTTTTAAAGGATGTTTTCCATGCATCATGTTCTGCAACCCTGATCTGATGGTATCCACTGCACAAATCCAACTTAGTGATATAAACAACATTCTTTAATTAATCAAGTAAATTATCTATACGATGAAGAGTGTATCGATTTTTCACCGTGATTTTATTTAAGGAATGGTAATCGATGCACATTCGCCATGTGCCATCCGTATTTGGAACCATCACAATCAGAGATCCACAAGGAGATGAGTTGGGCCTGATGACCCCTTGATCCAATAAGCCTTGTACCTGCTTTTTGATCTCTTTCATCTCTACAACTGACATCTTGTACATGCCCACATTAGGAAGAGGAGAATTCTGCTGCAGATTTATCTCATGTTGGATTTCCCTCTTAGGAGGTAATCCATCTGGTTCTTGGAAAATATCATCATACTTAGAAACAATATCAATTAATTCTTTCTTATGAGAAGGATCACATCCTTGGAAAGTGTCGGATGTTCCGACATCCTTATCCCTTACGACCATGAGTACATATCTCTTATTAGTGTTTATGAGTCTCTTCATTTTTCATGCACTAACAAGTGTTGTGTTTACCCTCATGTTGTGGGTTCTAACAATATATTCTACTCCCCCTTTAGTAAGGTGATATTTGTTCTCATGACGAAAGAAGATTTATTTTCTATCATAAAGATAAGGACTCCCCATCACTATGCCACATATATCAAGTGATACAACATCCAAATCCACTTCATCAATCAACTTTGAAGCAATAGACAATTTTACCCTACATTTCTTTGTGACATTAAGTTTTTCTTTATCACATACCCAACCAAGAGGATAAGGCTTTGGATATGGTTTAGTTTCAAGACCCATCTTTTTGACAAGTGCTTCAGATATCAAGCTTACTTGGGAACCCGGATCAAATAATGTATCTATCTTAGTGTGCTTAGATAAAAATCTTATATGAAATAATTCATTTCTCTTTATTTCATCATCATGAGATTCATTATTGGAATTTGAACTAGAACGAAGGGAATCTTTACCTTGTACTCCAACCGTTGTGATATTTCCTTCGTCTCCTTAATCGGAACCAATATCTTGTTGCGTTGTAGCAACGGTCTTTGTCTTCCCCTTTCCACCGAATTGTTTTGGTCTCTTCTCTGAATGTAGTTTCCAACAGTGTTCATCATTGTGACCACTCTTCTTGCAATGAGTGCAAGATGGATTTCCTTCTTCTCTCTTTACAGTGGTGGTATTTTTGTCCTTCCTTTTCAAATTATTAAACTGCTTATGTGGGAGATTGGAAGGTTTCTTTGTAGGATCTTCTTGAACATGCTTTTCCCTGTTCTCAAGGTGAGTGGCCTGCACACAAACTTTGTCAACACTGGTGGGGTTAAACAATAGCAAAGTATGATGAATATAATTGTGAAGTGTGCCAATATACTTCATTAAAGCTTCATAAGAATCCAAAGGAATGTTTAATGCAAGAGATTTCTTCCTAAATTCTTCCGCGAAACTTTGTACAGTTTGACCCTTACTTTGTCTTAAAGTTTTACATTCCATCATTGCTTTATGTAAATAACCCAATGGATAAAATTGTTTCCTTATCGTTGGTTTAAATTCTGACCATGAGGAAAGAAGATTACCACACTTACTTATGTCCTGAAGTTTTGTCTCCCACCATACGAGAGAAGTGCCTTCCAACTGAAGAGAGGCCAATTGCACTTTAACTTCCTATTCATCAATCTGTTGAACACGAAAATATACTTCAACTTGTCGGATCCAATTATCTAGCTTTTCAGGATTAGCATCTCCATTAAACATAGGTAAAGAAAATTTTACATCAAGCTTTAATAATGGTTTCTTAAAAGAAATTTTATGGCTAGAATTATGAGAATGATGGGAATGCTTAGAGGAAGAAGAGATAGAACTTGATGGTGAAGATGGAGGCTCAGGAGGGTCTCCTCCAGCCCCTTGATTCACTAAAGCATTATCATCTGCTTGTGCTTCCTTTTTCTTCCCTTTCTTCTTCCCTCTTCTCGTAGTCTCCATACATTCGCTCGACCATTTCTTACATGCGATAAAAGACCATATGGAAGTTTTTCTGATGTTCATCACGCTTGTCCTCTTCGGCCATTTTATTCCTTCGGGATGCACGGACAACTTTGGGATTGAAATTATTAAGAGTTCCTTTACCCTGCTTATGCTTGGCCCTAGTAAGCATTCACACTTAACAATTCAATTCAAAGATGGTTGCTCTGATACCAACATGATCCGGGATCTTTTCATTGATGTGACTTATAAAGAATTGTATAAAATGAGCATAAATTGAAGTGCACCATAAAGAAGGAATAACTCAATAATGAAGAGACGTAAGCATCAAATCTGAACACAAAAAACTTGATAACAGATTTCATCCCTGGTGGACTACGTCTTCGAGTCCTACTCTCAAATGGGTAGGCCTTTTTATTAACTCAGTAAAAGAATTTGGAAAAATACATAAGTATACCTCATTCTGGAGTTAAGATGCACCATTTCATTCATGCCATCGAATTATCCAAAAATGACTGTCTCCGCGCCTCAATTTGAGTCTGGCACTTCCAGGCCCTTGAGGAAATTCACATCGGTTTTTGTGCCTACACCTGCAATTAATTCATGGGAAAATTTATCGAAAATTATGCCTTGTCCGTACAGTCACGCCCTGGTCTGACCCCCAAACTCTAGCAGACTTGGCTTCTTAATTAATAATGGAGGGCGGATGTACCAACATAGTCGTTAGGCCAGTTGGTTGGCAGAGTTATATTAAAATCATAGTAGTTGGGGAAGGTCCCAGGGTCGAGCCCGCGAGCCTCCCCTTTTTGGCACTTTGTTACAACAACCCCAATTTGGCACTAACCATTGGCGGCAACTACTATATATGGTGGAGAGATAATGGTCAGCCAGATATGACGGAGCTTTAATATTGGCGGATCATTGCTAGTTTGGCGTACCGGCCATATTTGGCGGATCTTGCCACTATTTTGGCGGATTTTTATTTATTGTATATTTTTTTTAGAAATTCATTTGTTATCCCTCATTGGGCATTTCCTTGCTACCATGTGGCAACCCATGACTGGGCCACGTGGCAGCTAGTCATTGGCCCACGTCACCTTCTTGCACAGTCACTGCCACGTCATCTCTGTATGGTCATCTTTCCATGTCACTGGACAGGTGATTGTACAATATACCATGTGGTTGTATGGACTACCACATGGCACCTTTTCATTGGTCCATGGATTTTCCTGAAAAGTCAAAAAATGAGTGACACGTGGCAGCCTCTGGTGCTTCCATGTCACCATGTTGATGTCGACATGACATGTGTCTCCCTATGTGTGTGCCACGTATACTATACAGATGATGACATCATCTGTACTGGTGCTGACGTCAACAGTATGAATGTTGACTCATCCCTATTGACTGGGATAGGTCAACCTATCCCAGTCAATAGGGATGAGTCAACATCTGTACTGCTGACATCAGCACTAGTACAGATGATGTCATCATCCGTATAATATACGTGGCACACACATAGGGAGACACATGTCATGCTGACATCAACATGGTGATGTGGAAGCACCAGAGGTTGCCACGTGTCACTCATTTTTGGAATTTTTGGGAAAATCCATGGACCAATGAAAATGTGCCATGTGGAAGTCCATACAACCATGTGGTAGATCGTACAATCACTTGTCCGGTGACGTGGAAAGATGACCAGGCAGAGATGATGTGGCAGTGATTGTGCAAGAAGGTGACGTGGGCCAATGACTGGCTACCACATGGCCCAGTTATGGGTTGCCACATGGTAGCAAGGAAATTCCCAATGAGGGATAACAAACGAATTTCTAAAAAAAATATATAATAAAAAAATCTGCCAAAATAGTGGCAAGTTCCACCATATCTGGTCGGTCCGCCAAACTAGTAATGATTCGCCAAGATTGAAGCTTCGTCATATCTGGCTAACCATTATCTCTCCGCCATATATAGTAGTCACCGCCAATGGTTAGCGCCAACTTGGGGTTGTTGTAACAAAGTGCCAAAAAGGGGAGGCCCACGAGCTTGACCTTGGGACCTCCCCCAACCACTATGCTTTTAATATAACTATGCCAACCAACTGGCCTAACAACTATGTTGGTACAACCGCCCTCCATTATTACTTAAGAAGCCAAGTCCGCTAGAGTTTGGTGTTCATACCAAGGTGCGGCTGTATGGACAAGGCATGATTTTCGATAAATTTCCCCATGAATCAATTGCAGGTGCAGGCACGAAAACCGAGGTGAATTTCCTCAAGGGCCTGGAAGTGACAAACTCAGATCGAGGCATGGAGACAGTCATTTTTGCGTAATTCGATGGCACGAATGCAATGGTGCAGCTTAACTCCAGAATGAGGTATACTTATGTATTTTTCCAAATTCTTTTACTGAGTTAATAAAAAGGCCTACCCATTTGAGAGCAGGACTCGAAGACGTAGTCCACCAGGGATGAACTCTGTTATAAAGTTTTTTGTGTTCAGATTTGATGCTTATGCCTCTTCATTATTGATTTATTCCTTCTTTATAGTGCACTTCAATTTATGCTCATTTTATACAATTCTTTATAAGTCACATCAATGAAAAGATCCCGAATCATTTTGGTATCAGAGCAACCATCTTTGAATTGAATTGTTAAGTGTGAATGATTACTAGGGCCAAGCATAAGCAGGGTAAAGGAACTCTTAATAATTTCAATCCCGAATTTGTTCGTGCATCCCGAAGGAATAAAATGGTCGAAGAGGAAAAGCATGATGAACAGGAGAAAAAATTCCATATGGTCTTTTATCGCATGTAAGAAATGGTCGAGTGAATGTATGGAGACTACGAGAAGAGGATGAAGAAGAAAGGGAAGAAAAAGGAAGCACAAGCAGATGATAATGCTTCAGTGAATCAAGGGGCTGGAGGAGACCCTCCTGAGCCTCCATCTTCACCATCAAGTTCTATCTCTTCTTCCTCTGAGCATTCCCATCATTCTCATAATTCTAGCCATAAAATTTATTTTAAGAAACCATTATTAAAGCTTGATGTAAAATTTTGTTTACCTATGTTTAATGGAGATGCTAATCCTGAAAAGCTAGATAATTGGATCCGACAGGTTGAAGTATATTTTCGTGTTCAACAAATTGATGAATAGGAAGTTAAAGTGCAATTGGCCTCTCTTTAGTTGGAAGGCACGGCTCTCGTATGGTGGGAGAGGAAACTTCAGGACATAAGTAAGTGTGGTAATCTTCTTTCTTCATGGTCAGAATTTAAATCAACGATCAAGAAGAAATTTTATCCATTGGGTTATTTACATAAAGCAATGATGGAATGTAAAACTTTAAGACAAAGTAAGGGTCAAACTGTACAAATTTTCACGGAAGAATTTAGGAATAAATCTTTTGCATTAAACATTCCTTTGGATTCTTATGAATCTTCCCCTGTAAGAGAAAACACTAAATGTGAGGAGCGGAGCCAAAAGAGGAGGAAGGGTCACAGAGAAAATAGAATCCCATTTGATGAATACGCTATTGGGGGTGGGTGATTCCGGTCGATCCCAAAAGCCATGTCGGTTGTTCTGGTCCGTGACTTCTCAAAACCTTCTGAAATGCAATTTGAAATATATTAAACCCTGGGTTGCGGGGGGTCGGAAGCATAATATCCATCCATCCCGGTCAATCACTTTCATTTGTCTTAAGCAAAATCGCTGATTTCCAGCATATAAGGTGATTCCTTCAAATAAAGAATGAAGTATATTGGCGCACTTCACAGTTATATTCATCATACTTTGCTATTGTTTAACCCCACCAGTCTTGACAAAGTTTGTGTGCAGACCACTCACCTTGAGAACAGGGAAAAGCATGTTCAAGAAGACCCTACAAAGAAACCTTCCAATCTCCCACATAAGTAGTTTAATAATTTGAAAAGGAAGGACAAAAAGGCCACCACTGTAAAGAGAGAAGAAGGAAATCAATCTTGCACGCATTGCAAGAAGAGTGGTCACAATGATGAACATTGTTGGAAACTACATTCAGAGAAGAGACCAAAACAATTCGGTGGAAAGGGTAAGACAAAGACCATTGCTACAATGCAACAAGATATTGGTTCTGATTAAGGAGATGAAGGAAATATCACAACGGTTGGAGTACAAGGTAAAGACTCCCTTCGTTTTAGTTCAAATTCCAATAATGAATCTCATGATGATGAAATAAAGAGGAATGAATTATTTCATATAAGATTTATATCTAAGCACACTAAGATAGATACATTATTTGATCCAGGTTCCCAAGTAAACTTGATATATTAAGCACTTGTCAAAAAGATGGGTCTTGAAACTAAACCATATCCAAAGCCTTATCCTCTTGGTTGGGTACGTGATAAAGCAAAACTTAATGTCACAAAGAAATGTAGGGTCAAATTGTCTATTACTTCAAAGTTGATTGATGAAGTGGATTTGGATGTTGTATCACTTGATATATGTGGCATAGTGATGGGGAGTCCTTATCTTTATGATAGAAAAT